>JADRCD010195875.1:38368-77753 GCA_019843815.1 Montemys delectorum | reverse complement strand
AAGGAAGGAAGGAAGGAAGGAAGGAAGGAAGAAAGAAAGAAAGAAAGAAAGAAAGAAAGAAAGAAAGAAAGAAAGAAAGAAAGAAAGAAAGAAAGGGAGAGAAAGAAAGAAACAAAACAAAGAAGGAAAAAATGAAAGAAGGAAAAAGAATAGACAAGTAGTACTTTCTGGACCCAAGTACTTTTGTGCCTTTACTGTTAGAGTGTTAAGTTTCTCTAGAAGAGCAACAGAACTGAAGAGAATTCATTAGATTTGTTCACAAAATACAGTCTGGAGAATCCAACAATGGCTGCCTCACTTTGGAGAGTCTGAGAACCTGGTAGTTTCTCAGTTTGGGAAGGATGGGTGTCTCTGAATTACCAGAATGATTATGCGAAAAGCCTAGAGGCTTTTTTTTCCCACTATTGAAATATATTATTTTTTTTAATTAGGTATTTTCTTTGTGTACATATCATATGATATCTCCTTTCCCAGTTTCCCCTCCAAAAAAAAAAAAAAAAAAAAAAAATAAAAGAAAGAAAGAAAAAAAGAAAATTAAAAAAACAAAACAAAACAAAAAAACCTCTTCCCTCCTCTCACAGCCATCCACTGCACTGAGCACAGGGTCTCCAATGAAGGAGCTAGAGAAAGGACCCAAGGAACTGAAGGGTTTGCAGCCCCTAGAGGCTTTCTTGAAGAGCTATTGATATCCAGTCCACAGAAGCATGGCTCTGACGTTAGTTGAGAATGCAAGAGAAACTGGGAAATGAACTTGCCAGTGAGACAGACCAAAAGCAAGCAGGCCAAAGCAAACTTTCCTTCTTTCTCCTTTTGTCCAGGGTGCTACTTGATCGAAATACACACATTTAAGGCTGATTTCCATGCTTCAAATAATCTCTCATAGGAGGTCTATAATGTTTTTTTTTCTTTTTGTAAGTGATTCCAGATCCATTGAAGTTGACAACCAGAATTAACCATCACAACAACTGTCCTTAATATAGGGCAATGCCATCCTGCAGAACTAGAGAACATTTGAAAAGCATGTGTTTGCCAAAGCACTTTTACTCAGAAGCTATAAATTGTTTTTATTTCTCAATAAATGAAAATTCCACAGAACCTGCAAATGAAAAAAAATTGAATAGACACTTCTGTATTGAAAATATACAAATGCATTAACACTAGAAAACAGTTTAATGTTATTACTTATTGGAAAATATGAAGTAAAATCACAGTGAAATCTTTTGACATTTACTAAGACATGTAAAATAAAAGGCTCCTAACACATATTGGCAAGAATGTATTAATGATTTAAAGTGAGTATGTCACACTGTGTCCACTGGGCAACACGAGGAAGGGGAGTAAATACACCAGTGAGTATGTGAAACAGCAAAATCTTTTATTATTCTCGTGACATAAGCAGAGTCCTTGATCTATCAGGCCCAACAGTCAAGAACTCAGGAGCCTTGTCTCTTCTGACAGACCCCAGAGTAGAGACCGAAGCAGGGTTTATGGCATAAATCTGACAAGTATCTGAGCCCAGTTAAAGTTACAATTGGTACCAATCAGAACTCAAGGATTAGGGACTTTCTGAAGTATTCCATCATTGTTAACTGACATTGAAGTGCTTTTGCCTACCAATCAGATTCATTTATTCTTTCTGTTGTTAGGAACAGACAGTATGTTTTAGGTAACTATTGTTATTTAGAGAGGGGGTTTGGGGACAAGTATGGTTTGGAAAACTATTGTTGCTTAGAGAGGGGTTGGTCACTTTAGGCAAAATGGAGACTGAATTAAAAATGGCAGTACTTCAGACAAGTTCCTTTTATCTGCTCCCAACAAATAAACATTTTGGAAAATGATGTAGTAGTTCTTCAAATGATGAATATAGAGCTATTCTATGACCCACCACAAGTACTCTAGAAAATGAAACTACAAAAACATAAATACAAATGTTAATAAGACTGTTCACAGTAACAAAATTAAAAAGAATTCAATGTCTCCAAACTCATGGATGGATAATAAAATGTATCCTCCTATACATATTACTCTACAATAAAGAGAAATGAAACATAAATACATCTTGAAAACATTATATTAAATGAAAAGTGTCACAGAAGATTATAGTTTGCATAATTCTATTTATAGATGACTAGAATACAGGAATTTAAAAGAGAATAGAAGTATAGTAAAATTTGTGTTTTCCTTTGTCTGCAGTTAAGAGAAGATAAGAAGAACTGTTAATTCTTCTTTGGAAGTGGGATATCCTCTAAAGAAGGTATTATCATAACTACACACATCAATGAAAATTCAAAAACCAGTGATGAGTATCCTTTGAAGTGGTAAATGTTATGGATAGCATGTGCACTTCACATCTAGAGAACAGTTAAAAATAATCAAAATATTGGCACTGGGGAGATGGATCACTCAGTGAAGACTGTGCCATGAGGACTTGATGAATAGATTATAAATGATCTTACTTATTGTCTAGTACAGCAGAAAAATATAACAGGAAAATTGATTTGTGTATTCACCAATAAGAGACAGGTACATGAGTTATTTTCTTTCATTTAAACCACTTTAGAACACAATAACAGATGAGTAAGGACATATTCACATCTAAATAAGGGAGAAGCAAGATTCACGTGGATGCAAGCATAGAGAATTCCATATTGCTGTGACCCCAGTGACTCGTGAAGCTAACTTGCATGGACACGGCTCATGGAGACACAGACTGCATTTCTTTTTTAAAATTTATTTTGTGTGTCTATAATCTACCTACCTACCTATGTGCTTAATATGTGTGTTATATTTTTGAGAGTGGACCTTTACCACTCCAAAATGGGACTTAATTGCCTAATTCCAATAACTGATATTGAAAAAAAAGCTCTTGACTACAAAATCATATTTGTGTGTTTAATTGTTTGCAGTACACAAAAGGGTAGCATGTCATGTTCAGACGTGTTTGAACATGTTTTCTATTGGGATCACAAACACAAATACCTCCGTTATTCAGGAGCTTACTTAAAAGTTTATCACTGAGCTCTCTTGCCAATCCCTTGAACAAACATAAGCTCTTCTTTTAATAAGTTATTATTTTCATTAAACATTTTATTTGCTTACATTTCAAATGATATTCCATTACATCTCCACAAACCCCCATCCAATTCACGCTCTTACCCTCCCCTTTGCCTCTATAAGGGTGCTTCTCCACCCACTAGCCCATTCTAGTATTACCTTACCACTCTAGTATTCTCCTACACTGGGGCAGCAAACCTCTCTGACCTCCCATCGATGTCAGATGAGGCCATCCTCTGATACATATGTATCTGGAGCCATGGTACCCTCCATGTATACTCTTGTTGGTGGTTTAGTTCTTGGGAGCTCTGGGTGGTTCAGTTAGTTGATATTGTTTTTCATATAGGGTTACAATCCCCTTCAGCTCCTTCAGTCCTTCCTCTAGCTCTTCCATTGGCATCCTTGACTCAGTACAATGGTAGGCTGTGAGTGTCTGAATCTGTATCAGTCAGGTGCTGCTAGAACCTCTCAGGAAACAGCCATATGAAGGTCCTGTCAGCAAATACTATTTGCATCAGCAATAGGATGGGGGTTTGGTGTCTAAAGATGCAATGAATCCCTAGGTGGGGAGATCTCTGGATGGCCTTTCCTTCAGTCTCTGTTCCACTCTTTGTACCTGTCTTTTCTTTGGACAAGAACATTTTTTGGGTTAAAAATTTTGAGATATGTGGGCCACCCCATCCCTCACCTGGGAGCTGTGCCTATCTACTAGAGATGGTCTCTATTTCCCCTTTGTTGGGAATTTCAGCTAGTGTCGTCCCCACTGGGTCCTGGGACACTATAGCTTCCCTGGAGTCTGGGACTTTCTAGTGGCTACTCCAGTTTCCCATCACCCACTGCTACATACTTCTATTCAATTATAATAAGTTATTTGTGATCTCAGTTTTCCATTGTCTGGGTAACAGAGAAGATCCTCAATTTCCTACTTTCTTGACCTGTGATATCTCTTTGGTGTCTTCAGACCTAGGTCTCCTCAGTCTGTTTTGTTTTTTGTTTTTTGTTTTTTGTTTTTTGTTTTTTGACACTCCAGATTTTATTCCCCTCCTGATCTACCTTCTGACTGCTGCACATCCCAAATCTCCTCCCTGCTCTCCTCTCAAGGATGTTCCAACCCCCCAACCTCTACCCCACGAGACCTCTAAACTCCCTGAGCCCTCCAGTATTTTGTAGGTTAGGTGCTTCTTCTCTGATTGAACACACACCTGGCAGTCCTCTCCTCTATATATGTTGGGGGCCTCATATCAACTAGTGTATGCTGCCTGGTCCAGTGTCTGAGAGATCTCAGGGGTCCAGGTTAATTGAGACTACTGATCCTTCTACAGGGTCACCCTCCTCCTCAGCTTCTTCCAGCTTTTCTATAATTCAACCAAAAGGAGCTTCTGTCCATTGGTTGGGTGCAAATATCTGTATCTGATTATTTCAGTCACTCTTCGGATCTTCTGGAGGGCAGTCATGATAGGTTCCTTGTTGTGAGCACTCTGTAGCCTCAGTAATAGTGTCAGGCCTTGGGGCCTCCCATTGAGCAGGATCCTACTTTGGGCCTGTTGCTGGACCTTCTTTTCCTCAGGCTCCTCTCCATTTCCATTCCTGTACTTCTTTCAGACTGGAACAATTATGGGTCAGAGTTTTGACTGTAAGATGGCAACCCCATTCCTTACTTGATGCCCTGTCTTTCTTCTGGAGGTAAGCTCTACATATCCCCTCTCCCCCCACTGTAGGAAATTTCATGTAAGGTCCTTCCCTTTAAGTCCTGAGAAGTCTCTCACCTCCCAGACCTCTGGTACATTTTTAAGGGTCCACCCCCTACCTCCTACCTCCCAAGGTTGCCTGTTTCCATGCATTCTGCTGGACCTCAGGGCTTCAGTTCTTTCCCCCCACCTGATACCAGATAATGTTCCCCTCTTCCCCTAGTCCCCTTTCCCTCCTATGGTCCTCCCTCCCTTACTCTTGTAATTGCTTTCTTCTCCCTCCCAAGTGGGACTGAGGCATCCTCACTTGGGCCCCTCAGCTTGTTGACCATTTTGAGTTCTGGACACTGTATCTTGGATATTCTATATTTTTTCTAATATCCATTTGTTACTGAGTACATATCATGCATGTCATTTTGGATCTGAGTTACCTTACTCAGGATGATATTGTCTAGTTCCATCTACTTACATTCAAAACTCAGAATATCCTCATTCTTAATAGCTGAGTAGTATTCCATTGTGTAAATGAAGCACATTTTTTTGTATCCAGTCTTCTTTCTTGGCACATCTGCTTTGTTTCTAGCTTCTGGCTACCACAAACAAGGCTGCTATGAGCATAGTGGAGCATATGCCCCTGTGGCATGGTGGGGCATCTTTGGGTATATTCCAAAGAGTGGTATAACTCAGTCTTCAGGTGGATCTATTTTCATTTTTCTAAGGAACCTCCAGATTGATTTCCAGAGTGGTCTTACCAATTTCTAACCCCACCAGCAATGGAGGAGTGTTCCTCTTTCTCCACATCTTCACCAAGATATGATGTCACTTGAGGTTTTGATTTTAGCCATTCTGATTTGTGTAAGGTGTAATCTCAGTGTCGTTTTGACTTACATTTCTTTGAGATAGGGTTTCTCTGTGTAGCCCTAGCTGTCCTGGAACTTACTCTGTAGACCAGGCTTGCCTCAAACTCAGAAATCCACCTTCCTCTGCCTGCCAAGTGCTGGGATTAAAGGTATGTACCACCACTGTCCCACTTCAACATTTCTTTAGGTGCTCATCAGCCATTCAAGATTCCTGTTGTGAATTCTTGATATAGTTCTATACCCCATTTTTTTCATTTGGTTGTTTGGTTTTTTAGTGGTTAGCTTCTTGAGTTCTTTATATATTTTGGATATTAACCCTCTATCAGATGTGGAGATAGTGAATTTTTTTTCCCAATCTGTAGGTTGCCAATTTGTCTTATTGACTACGTCCTTTGCCTTACAGGAACTTTCCAGTTTTATCAATTCTTGATCTTAGAGCTTACACTATTGGAATTCTATTTAAGAAATATCCCCATGATCCAATGAGTTCAAGGTTCTTTCCTACTTTTTCTTTTATTAGGTTCAGTGTATCTGGTTTTATGTTGAGGTCCTTGATCAGCTTGGACTTGAGCTTTGTGCAAGGTGACAAATATGGGTCTATTTTCACTTTCTTATATACAGATAGCCTGTTAGATCTCTATATTGTGATTGTTTGTATTATGTTTGGCCCAGGGAGTGACACTATAAAGAGATATGGCCTTGTAGGAGTGGGTGTGTCACTGTGGGTGTGGGCTAGAAGACCCTCACCCTAGCTGTCTGGAAGCAATATTCTGCTAGCAGCCTATAGATTAAGATGTGGAATTCTCAGTTCTTTCTGTACCATGCCTGTCTGGATGCTGCCATGCTCCTGCCTTGATGATAATGGACTGAACCTCAGAACCTGTAGGCTAGGCTCAATTAAATGTTGTCCTTTATAAGACTTGCCTTGGTCATGGTGTCTGCTCACAGCAGTAAAATGCTAAGTAAGACAGCCACCCTTTATTGAAGATGCTTTCTTTGTTCCATCATATATTTTTGGCTTCTTTGTCGAAGATCAAGTGTGTGTAAGTGTGTGATTTTATTTCTGGGTCTTCAATTCTATTCCATTGAACAATGTGTCTATCTCTGTACCAATACCATGCAGTTGTTATCACTATTGTCTGTAGTAGAGCTTGAGGTCAGGGATGGTGATTCCCACAGCCATTCTTTTACTGTTAAGAATCGTTTTCAATATTCTGGGTTTTTGTTCGTTTGTTTGTTTTTTGTCTTGACAGATGAATTTGAAAGTTGTTCTTTCCATATCTTTGAAGAATTGTGTTGGGATTTTGGTGGGGATTGAATCTGTTTGATTGCCTTTGGTAGGATGGCCATTTTTCCTTTGTTAATTCTGCCAATCCATGAGCATGGAAGATCTCTCCATTTTCTGAGATCTTTGATTTCTTTATTGAGAGACTTGAAGTTATTGTCATACAGATGTGGTTAGAGCTACCCCAAGATATTTTATATTATTTGTGGTTATTGTGAAGGGAGTTGTTTCTCTAATTTCTTTCTCAGCCTATTTCTCATTTGTATAAAGGAAGGCTACTGATTTTTTTTTTTTAGTTAATTTTATATCTGGCCTCTTTGCTGAAGTTGTTTATCAGCTGGAGAAGTTCTCTGATAGAATTTTTGGGGTTGCTTGTGTATACTATCATATCATCTGCAAATAGTGATACCTTTATTTCTTCTTTGTCAGTTTGTATTCCTTTAGTCTCTTTTTGTTGTCTATTGTTCTAGTTAAGCACTTCTAGTACTATATTGAATAGACATAAGAAGAGTGCTTATTCTTGTCTTTTTCCTGATTTTGGTGGGATTGTGTCAAGTATCTCTTCATTTAATTTTACATTGGCTGTTGGTTTGTGTTAAATTGCTTTTATTATGTTTAGGTATGGGCCTTGATCTCCTGATCTCTCCAGTACTTTTAATATGAAGGGCTGTTGTATTTTGTCAAATGCTTTTTCTGCATCTAAGGAGATGATTATGTGATTTTTTTCTTTGAGTTTTTGTATATAGTGGATTATGTTAATGGAATTTTGTATATTGAACCAATCTTGTATCCCTGGGATAAAGTCTTCTTGATAGTCATGACTAATGGTTTTGATGTATTCTTGTATTCAGTTTGCAAGAATTTTATTGAGTATTTTTACATCAATATTCATAAGCAAGACTGGTATGAAGTTCTCATTTTTGGTTGTGTCCTTGTGTGGTTTAGGTACCAGAGTATTTCAATGAATGAATTAGGTAGTTCCTTCTGTTTCTATTTTATGGAATAGTTTGAGGAATATTGGTATCAGGACTTTTTTGAAGGTCTTGTAGAATTCTGCACTAAATCCATCTGGCCCTGAGTTTTTTTTATTAGTTGGGAGGTTTTTAATGATTTCTTCTATTTCCTTATGGGATAAGAGCCTGTTTAGATACTCTTGATTTAACTTTGCTATGTGGTATCTGCCTAGAAAACCATCCATTTCATCTAGATTTTCCAGTTTTCTTGAGTATAGGCCTTTGTAGTAGGTTCTGATGATTTTTTTTTGAATTTACTCCATTTCTGTTGTTATGTCTCCCTTTCCCTTTCTGATTTTGTTAATTTGGATACTACCTCTGGGCCCTTTAACTAGTTTGGCTAAGGGTTTTTCTATCTTGTTGATTCTCTTAGAGAACCAGCTTTTGATTTTGTTGATTCCTTGTATTGTTATTGTTGTTTGTATTTGGTTGACTTCTGCCCTGATTTTGACTATTTCCTGATGTCTACTCCTCTTGGGTGAGTTTGCTTCCTTTTGTTCTAGAACTCTCAGGCATGCTGTTAAGTTGCTAGTTTGAAGATCTTTTCAGCTTCTTTACCAGGGCACTTAGTGGGAATTATTCTTCTCGTTGTGTATTCAGTTTGCTAGCTTATGTCTTTTTTATAGGTTAGTTGAGCCCATTATGATTGAAAATATTAGAGACAGATGACTGTTGGTTCCTGATATGTTTGGTTTTGTAGGTGGCTTTATGTGCTGTGGTTCTCTCCTTTAGGCTTTGTTGGGAAATGCTTTATATCTTGTCTTTTCATTGGTGTAGGTCCCTTCCTTATGTTGGAGTTTTTCTTTTAGGGTCATCTGTGGGACTGGAATAGTAGATAGATACTGTTTGAATTTGGGTTTGTCCTGGAATATTTTGGTTTCTCCATCTATGTTGATTAAGAGTTTTGCTGGGTAGTAGCCTGGGCTGGTATTTGCATTCTCTTAGAGTTTGCATAACCTCTGACTAGGCTCTTCTGGATGTTAATGTCTCTGTTGAGAAGTCTGGTGTAATTCTGATAGGTCTACCTTTGTATGTTATTTGGCCTTTCTCCCTTGCAGCTTTTAATATTCTTTTTGTTGTTGTTGTTCTATTTTGATTATTATGTAATGAGAGGATTTTCTTTTCTGGTCCCATTTATTTTGTGTTCTATAGGCATTTCTTTCTTTAGATTGGGGAAGTTTTCTTCTATGATTTTGTTGAAGATGTTTTCAGGTCCTTTGAGCTGGGAATCTTCATTCTGTTCTCTTCCAATTATTCTTAGATTTGATCTTTGCATTGTCTCCTGAATTTCCTGGTTTTGGGTTAGTGTGGGGCAGTTCTGACAGCCAGAGTCCAGTAGAGCAGAACCACTTTGAACCCCGGAGACCTACTGAGCATTTGCTCGAAGGGACGGAAGGTGTTCAGTGAATTGCTCCTGAGACCATGGCTCAGATTTCAGCCCAGACCCCTCACAGCTGCCCCTGCAGGAAATGTGTGCTCTATCAGGCAGACACTGCCTCCAACTCCCAGCATTCTAGCTGGACCTTACACACAGTCATCTGACCACAAGCCAGGCATGCCACACCCCATACAATAAAAAGGGTGGTTTGCCCCCTCCTCACTCTCTTATTCCCTCCTCTCTCTCGCTTCCCCTCTCTCTTTCTCTTGTTCCCTTCTCTCTCTCTCTTGTTCCCTTCCCCTCTCTCTCTTGCTTGCTTCCTCTCTTCTTCTCCCCTCTCTCTCTTACTCTTACCCTCTTGCTCTCTCTCTCTCCCCTCTTTGCTCTCTCTCTCCTCTCTGCTCTTTGTTCTCTTCTCTTTCTCCCTCTTCTTTCTTTTCTCTCTCTCTGTCTCTGTCTCTGTCTCTGTCTCTCTCTCTCTCTCTCCTTTCTCTCCTTTCCTTCTCTCCACTCAACTAGCATATTTCCCCTTCCTACAATAAAATAATTCATTCATACATTGCCTCCTTTTTAATTAAGTCGCCGTGCAGCAAGCAGGCCAGCCCCAAGAGGAGAGGAGAGACTTGGGCCTCACCACTCAGGCCCACAGCCAGCCCTAGGAGGGAGAGAGAGGCCTGGGCTTCAGCACCAGGGCCCCCAGCCAGCCCAGGGAGAGAGAGAGCCTCAGCAGGCCGTGCCTGGGCCACAACCCAGGCCCCCCTCACCACTTATTGGAACAGCAGGTTAGGAGTCTTTTATGTTTTTAATTTTCTTTGACAGTTGTGGCAATTTCTTCTATGGTTCTTCTACACCTGAGATTCTTCTATCTCTTGTATACTGTTGGTGATACTTTCTTCTGTAATTCCTGGCCTCTTTCCTAGGTTTTCCATTTCCAGGTTTACTTTATTTGTGTTTTCTTTATTGTTTCTTCTTCTACTTTTAAGTCTTAGACCACTCTATTCAATTCCTTTACCTGTTTAATTGTATTTTCCTGTATTTCTTTAAGGGATCTATTTGTTCCCTCTTTAAAGCCTTCTACCTGTTTACCTGTGTTTTCCTGTATTTCTTTCAGTGAGTTATTAATATCCTCCTTAAAGGACTCTACTGTCTTTATGAGTTAGGATTTTAGGACAGTTTCCTGATTTTCAGGTGTGTTAGTGTATTCAGGGCTTACTGTGGTGGGAGAACTGGGTTCTGATGATGCCCATGTTTATTGGCTTCTGTTGCTTATAGTCTTGTGCTTGCCTCTTGTCATCTGATTATCACTCCTGTTTGCTGGTTTGAGTGACTCTGTCTGGAGTCTGCCTCTTGTGTCCCTGGTTTGCTTCAGGTCTCTTGGTAGGCCTAGAGCCCTGGCTGTAGCATACCTCCTGTGGGGCCTTCAAGATGGGGGCTCTTCAGAGGGGCAGAGAAGCTGCTGATCTGTTGCCCTGACTGCAGTATATCTCCTGGGAGGACTTCAGACTGTTGGGTCTTCAGAGAAGCAGTCAAGCTGTTGTCTTGTGTAAAACTGTTCTGCAGGGGGGCCTATGGAGTGTGGTTTCTTTTTCCCTGTGTGCAGCAGAACACAAGGGAGACTTTCCTTCTGTTGGATCAGTTGTCCTGCATGCCACAGAGCCTATGGGAGGTCTTCAGACTGAGGTGTCAGTTACCCAGTTGCCCTATGTGCAGAAGAACTCCTGAGATTCCTTCAAGTTGTGGTGTCTTGATAAGTCCGGCCAGCAGAACTATTTGGGGTCCATGGGTCACTCAGGCTGGAGATTGGACTGGACCTGTAGAGAAAAGCTGGTGCAGAAAAGAAGGAAAGACACCAAGTAAAGTCTATCAAGGCGCAACTTTACTTTGGGGGAAGCTGGGCTTAAATATCTAGAGGTACAAAATGTGGAACCACACAAAGAGCATAATTTTGCATAAAGTAAATATAGCTTCTAGACAGAAAGGCGACTCTCAGGTAGGTGAATTGTTTACAATAAACAAATGACTTCAAACAGCAAAGATAACAGCAGATCTGCTAACAGGATAAGCAAGCAGGCTGTGGCTTTGATCCGGCACTGCAGGGATCCGGGCACAACAAATGTGAGGTGTTGGCTCTGGTTTCGATATAGATTCTAGGCAAAGACGATTCTCAGCAATTCTCAGCAACTTTCAGACAAGGCAAAAGGAGGCCTACAGTGTCTTAAGGGGAACAATCAAGTTGGAGATCTGTTGCTCGGTTACCCTGTGTGCAGCTGACCTCCTGGTATGCCAGTTGCCCTTGGGTGCAGTGGGTGTCCTGGGATGTCTCAGGCTGTGGTGTCAGATGCCTTGAGTGCAGCAGATCTCCTGGGAAGCCTCAGAATGCAGTATCTTCAGGGGACCAGATTAGCTAGCAGTCCATCCCAGCAGAAAGGACCAGGCAGAATGGGAGTGATATTCTGCAGGCGGGTGCTTTGGGGAGTGATATGCCCTGAGTCCACTGGGCTGCCAGCAGCAGCTGTGGAACTTCAGGAGGGCTCTCACCAAATGCCTTGAGTATAATGGATATTCTGGGATGCCTCAGGATATGGTATGGTGTCTTCACGGGGGGCAGAGTAGCTAGCAATCTCTCCCAGCAGAAAGGACCAGGCAGACAAGGTTTATTTTTTTTCCTCATCTTAATCTACTTGTTGCTGTAACAGAACACTTGAGGCTAGTCAATATTATTAAATCACTGAGCTTACAGATCAAGATGACAAAAAGTTCAAGAACATTACATTAACATCTGATTTACATCCTGTAGGCTCCTCTTGCTGCCCCTTCATATTGTGAGACAGGGTAAGCATGGTAGCTCTAGATCTGTCTTTCTCACACTAAAGAGCCACTAATGTGCTATGTATGATTGTGCAGATCAACCAGGCCTGGAGTTCAACTTCCTCAAAATAAAATTGCCACTGATGCCACCAAATTTGCCCACTCTCACAATGACATTTAATTCTAATTGCCATCTAAAGAACCTTTCCCAAGTACACTTAATGTATATTTGAGGTCTTCACCATGAAACCTTGGAGGACATAGTTAAATAATATCAATGATTTTCACGCAAATACAGATTTGCAACTTTATCAAAATTTTCAGGGTTTCCTACATTTTCTTCCTGAAGAAATTGTTTCCTTTTTTTAAAGCAGAAAAAACAAAAATATCAAGTTATTTTATTCTCAGCACATCATACCAGGTGATATCTGATGCTTCTTTGTCTCATTACTGGTATTAAATTACATTATTGCATTAAGATGTTATCTGACAAGTTCTCCATTTTAAAATGGAGATTCTTATACTTGATAACCAACTTGTAAAAGTTATTTTAAGTGGAGATATTTTGAGAATTTCTTTCAGATATTTTTGACATTGCTTATTTGTAGGTGTATGGGGTAGCAGTAGACTATTTTGATTAAAAATTTTAAATTTAAGAGACAATTATTTATTTTACTATTCGATGTTTTCTGGACTTGGAAGGAATCTACTTAAATCAGTTCTTTTACTGTTAAGGTAGGTCAGCAGCATTCTTCAATATGTCCTTATTTTCTGATACCAAAACATGATGCAGGATGAGTTTGCATTTTTTCACCAAAATCAAGCATTTATGCAAAGAATAATTAATTCTTTTTAGGAGAGAGTAAGGTTGAGAAACCAAGAATAGGTTCTTAAAATTTCAGTTTGAAAGCCTGGCAGTGGTGGTGCATGTCTTTAATCCCAGCACTTGGGCAACAGAGGCTGGCAGATTTCTGAGTTCAAGGCCAGCTTGGTTTACAGAGTTCCAGGACAACCAGAAAAAAAAATTGAGTTCGAATTCCTAGTAATTGTACAAGCAAGAATTGAAATGGCAGTAATAAAATTGCAAACTATTTTTATTTTTATATGTTCTCTAAAATTATCTTTTAATATGATTTCTAATGTTTATATCATTAATCCAACAATGCATGTGTGCTACTTTTATTTTTGTTGCTGTGATAAAGTATCATATCCCAAACAAGAGACAGAAATTTTATTTTGACTAAAATTTACAGTTGTAGAGGGTAACAGTCTGTCAAGGCTAGAAAAACAAGATAATATGCAACTGAATCGATTAATCAAATTGTTTCTTTGCTCAAGGAGCCAATAGAGAATAGCAAATAAGGTGTTTCTGCTTAGTTTTATCAAAACTAAGAAACGAAGTACTTTGTTGTTGTTGTTGGAGCTCTTATTTGTTTGCTGTAGGATAGTCAACCATGCATATTCTGCCTAGGTTATTAAACACTCATTAAAATTACTGACTCATAAATAAAAGTTTTCTCCCTTAATTCATTGTTTGTATACATTCTGAACACATCTGAAAATAGAAGCCACAGATATACAAACTTACTCACTGTGGAGAGTTTCAAAAGCCATCCCTTGCATGTCTGCAGATAAACTCCTCAGGTACTCAAGCTTTCTCTGTCACGTTTTTGCCTGTTTAGCAAGTATCCAGTTGTTATAAAAACACTTCCCACAAGTATTCCATTATTAACAGATCTATAGTTTACCCTATATAAAAGGACCATAACAGCTTTCGCCTTCAAAGTATTCATATTTTTATAATGTTGCTCTTCAAGTTGCTTAAGAAAAACCTCTCCAAATTAAATTTCTGATAAGAACGAGCAAATCAACCCTGAAAAAAAAAAAGGTTAATCACAGCCAAGGAGAACTTAGAGATCTGATATGACTCATGATAGAGCCAGGCAGTATGATACACACTTCATGAGACATACTAAATAACACTGCCTTGCCTGTTTTAATTAATTCAAGTATGTTTTTTACAAACCAATTATTAAAATTACCCTATGTTCTTTTTCTAGCTTCTGTATTATCTTCAAATCTGGGGACATGAACTACTCTTCGTGATAAGCTTTCAAGTTAAGAAAATGTTTTATTATAACTATGCTTTTTATCTTTTAAAAGAATAACAAGCAAACTTTATGACCCCTTCCTAACTATATTAGTCATAAAAGCAGTTTAAGAATATGAATAAAAGCCCATATACTTAGCCTTGAATTGCCTGGTTCTTATTTCTTTAAATGAGGATTTATAATACAAAAGGTTATACATAATATATTTTAAGGCATATGACAAATATAATTATCAGAAGTCATGATATTTTTTACATGGTTATACATTTTTTCTAAAATATGATTTATCTCATTTTAATCATTTCTAGTTTTCAACATAATTTCTAGAAATTTAAGTTCTAATGGTTTGAGTTCAGAAATTAAAATATCAAAGAAATGAATCTGAGGTTTTGAACAATGAGTTAAATTACCTTTCAAGTGAAGACAATAAGAAACTTAAGGGATCTGCTCTGTCTTTAGGGAGTAAATTGTCCTTGAATGGAAGAGAGGAAGCATAAAGAGGAATTCATAATGTATCTCCTGGGTTCAACAATATTAATTTGTCTTAACTATCTTTGAAGTCGTGGCCACAGTGAGACTTTCCTAGGTGCATTTTAATTAAGAAGATTCTGTCTCAGTAACCTGTCCAACATCAGCAGGGAGCAAGCCATTATCCAAAATCATATGTCATGGAATCTATTACAAGAAGAAATTAATAAATTGATACCCATATGAGGATAGAAACTGTAATATTTGATAAAAACTTAGAAAATTATTTTAATGCTGACTCATAATGTCCTCAATGATTGGTGATGTATGCCAGACTTGAGGGAGGAGAACTCATTTGTGGCAAGGTAGAGGAGCATTTCTTCACTAATGTTACCACTGCTAATATATCAGTGGAAAGTGTTGAGAAACTGGATGTTGTGAGTGTCTTTCATAACCCCCCTCCAAAGTCCCATCTTCTTTTATCACTTTAAGTATTGAATCACTCTTGCTGTGGATAAGCCATCTGCTAGAAGCAATAATTTTAGGAACAGGGTCCCAAAACTGCTTCCCATAGAAAGCTGCTGGCAGCTCTGGCATTTGGGAGCATAATCTTTTAAAATTGAAATCTGCCCTCATAGGTACGGGTTTCTAGACCTTCAGAGCACTGTGAGTTCTCTATTCTTGTGATGAAGGTCAAATCAGAGTTGAATATATTTAAGCTGAAATTAGCTGTATTGTGTCACTACATTTCAAAGTCTAAATAATCAAGAATATGTCAAGGATCTTATGAAAACCTAACATTCATCTTTGGGAAACTATTAACATTTATATTCTGAAGAAACTAATGAACAGGTTATCTCTCTATATTAGGTGTCTGATTCATATTTCCAAACTTATATTTTATTCTCTGCCTGATCGGTACATTTCCACCCCTGCCATATTTGCAAACCACTTGATCTGTCCAGAAACAACTCAAGTATAGCTGTTTCAGTTAAAGGTCCTATTGCTTCAAGAAAACACCATGACCAAAGAGCATGTTGTGGAGAAAGGGTTTATTAAGTTTGCGCTTTCACATTGCTGTTCATCACCAAAGTAAATCAGGGCAGAAACTCAAGCAGGGCAGGAACCTGGAAGCAGGAGTTGATGCAGAGGCCATGAAGGAATGCTACTTACTGGCTTGTTCCACATGTCCTGCTCACCCTGCTTTCTTGCAGAAACCAGGACCACCAGCCCAGGGATGGCATCACCCACCACAGGCTGGGCCCTCCTCCATTGATTGTTAATGAAAGAAATGCCTTACAGCTGGATCTCCTGGAAGTATTTCATCAACTGAGGCTCCTTTCTCTTTGATGGCACATAATACCATCCAGTACCTTAACAATGGTGAAATCTCACACTAAACTTGTTTTAAATGCTTATTCTTACAGTAAACATCACAAGTTTCACAAAAGCAAAGGGTAAAATTTACAGGTTTTTTATTTATTAGATATTTTCTTTATTTACATGTCATATGATTTCTCCTTTCCCAGTTTCCTCTCCAAAAAACAAAAGAAAACAAAACAAAAAGACAAAAAACAACAAGAACAAACCCCTGCTGCCTCCCCCCCTCCCTGCTTGCCACCCCATCCTCTCCTATTTATTGGCCCAGGCATTCCCCTACACTGGGACACAGAACCTTGACAGGGCCAAGGGCCTCTCCTCCCATTGATGACCGATTTTGCAATCCTCTACTATACACATGCTGCCAGAACAATCAGTCCCACCATGTACACTTCTTGGTTGGTGGTTGAGTCCCTGGGAGCTCTGAGGGTACTAGGTAGTTCATACTGTTGTTCGTCCTAAGGGGCTGCAAACCCTTCAGCTCCTTTGGTCCTTTCTCTAACTCCTTCACTGGGGACCCTGTACTCAGTCCAATGGATGGCTGTGAGTCTCTACTTCTGTATTAGTCAGGTACTGTCAGAGCCTCTCAGGAGACAGCTATATCAATCTGGCTTGTCCTTCCTTCAGTCTCTGCTCCAGAGTTAGTCTCTGCAACTCCTTCCGTGGGTATTTTGTTCCCCCTTTTAAGAAGGAATGAATTGTCCACATTTTGGTCTTCTTTTTTCTTGAGTTTCTTGTGGTTTCTGGGTTGTTCTTCCTGTATCCTGAACTTCTGGGCTAATAACCACTTATCAGAGAGTTCATACTGTACTGGCTGGTTTTGTGTGTCAACTTGACACAGGCTTGAGTTATCACAGAGAAGGGAGCTTCAGGTGGGGAAGTGCCTCCATGAGATCCAACTGTGGGGCATTTTCTCAATTAGTGATCAAGAGGGTAGGGCCCCTTGTGGGTGATGCCATCCCTGGGCTGGAAATCTTGGGTTCTATAAGAGAGCATGCTGAGCAAGCCAGGAGAAGAAAGCTACCAAGGAACATCTCTCCATGGCCTCTGTGTCAGCTCCTGCTTCCTGACCTGCTTGAGTTCTGTCCTGACTTCCCCTGGTGATAAACAGCAATGTGGAAGTAAGCTGAATAAACCCTTTCCTCCCCAACTTGCTTCTTGGTCATGATGTTTGTGCAGAAATAGAAACCCTGACTAAGACACATACCATGTGTTTTCTTTTGTGATTGGGTTACCTCGCTCAAGATAATATTTTCCAGATCCATCCATTTCCCTAAGAATTTCATAAATTCATTGTTTTTAATAGCTGAGTAGTACTCCATTGTGTAGATGTACCACAGTTTCTGTATCCATTCCTCTGTTGAGGGACATCTGGGTTGTTTTCAGTTTCTGACTATTATAAATTTAACTGCTATGAACATGGTGAAGCATGTGTCCTTATTACATGTTGGAGCATCTACTGGGTATATGCTCAGGAGTGGTATAGCTGGGTCCTCTGGTAGAACTATGTCCAATTTCCAGAGGAAGCGCCAAACTGATTTCCAGAGTGGTTGTACTAGCTTACAGTCCCACCAGCAATGAAGAAGTGTTCCTCTTTCTCCACAATCTCTCCAGCATCTGCTCTCATCTTAGCCAATCTGACTGGTATGAGGTGGAAACTAAGGGTTTTTTGAAAATGTTTTAAATATTAAAGCTATTATGACTTAATATCTTATTGTACTTATATCAACTGAGATCATACAAATATCTAATTCCAACTATTTCCTACCTATATACAAAATCAATATTTGAGTATTAGAATTCAGTATGTTTTGAGTGGAAAGACAAGTAGAAAAGTATTACTATCTGTATGCTCTTCAGACGGGAATTCCCCAGGAGAATGGGAGCCCAATAGTTTCTGATCTGAAAGCAATTAAAGTTCACTCCAAAAGAACAAGAAAGACATTTAACTAAAGAATATCTGCAAGCAAAGCATGCCTGGGATCAAAATTCCTTACATTACCCCTAATATTACAGTCTTTTAAAAAATAAATCATTGAAAAAAATCTATCCCAAACAAAAATGCTTAAAGGTAAAATAATTCTCAAGTCTTCTGCTTCAAGTCTTTAATAGATATGCTGATTTTAATTATATTAAATGTCATATCAAATTGAAAATTTTCCATTGCTACAAAATAGTTTTAGGTATTGGTTATAAAGTTAATGTTAAAGTTGTGTAATTCTTCTACTAATATGCCTTTTAAGATTATTTGACACCCATAGGGTATGAACAACTTTTATAGATAAGTAATATGACAGTTAATATACAAGGAAAAAATACCTTAGGAATCTCAAATGTTGCAACTCCAATTGCTATCACCAAACTATATTATCTAATTTTGGCTTTTCAACTTATAAGTTGAATTGGTATTCTAGAACATTTATTAATTTATTTATACTATAGAAAGAAATAAAATCATTACAGGTTTTATTATTTGAAGCTTCCTAGAATATTTAGCAATAGAATTCTAAAATTAAAGTGTTCTTTTGAAAGATTTATTTTTATTTTTAATTTTGTCTGTTCATATATTCTGTGTGGAGGTTATATGCATGTATGTGCAGGTGCTATCAGAGGACAAAGTGGGTCATGGATTCCCCTAAAGCTGAAGTTATTGCAGTGGTAAGGGCCTGGCCTGGGTGCCCAGAACTGACCTAACTTGAATCCACTGGAAGAATAGTATGTGCTTTTACCATTGAGTGATCTTTCCAGTTGCATAAGTGCACTTTTTCATGATATTTAACCAAGTGTTCTAGGTATGCTAAATATATTTTTCATTTGTTGTTTTTTTCTTTAAATCTGACTTAATTGCTAAAAACTGAATTACCATTAAACTGGGGATAAAGAAAGACCATGAGAAATTAGTTAGACTTTAGACCAAGAAAGTCTAAATAGATCAAATAAAAGTATCTATACATCTCTGGTAAAGAAATCCATTTGATCCTTTCCCAGTATTTCTAGTTATATGCACATTGTTACAAAGACACTGTAGTTTAAATATGAGCAGTATACCCCAAGGTCCACAGGTTAAAGGTTTGGGCCCTGGGATTGTACTCTTGAGAAATTCTATGGTTTTATAGGATCTTTCTGAAGGGCCTTTTAGTCATTGATGAATGACTTTGAAAGGGTTATTGGAATGGCCTACATCTCTCTTCTCTTTATCCAGAGGTAATAACAGTCTCTTGTTCAATAATTTCAGCCATTTGATATCTGCCATGTACACTGAGGTTATAAGCCAATGGTAAGTCCTAACTGACTCTCAGCTATACTACTTGAACTATGAACTGTCAAGTGTTTACACAAAGTAAACCATTTATTTAATAATGTCTGTAAACTAAATCATTTCATTATAATGACAGGGGCTGGAGAGATAGCTCAGTGGTTAAGAGCAGTGACTGCTCTTCCAGAGGTCCTGAGTTCAATTCCCAGCAACCACATGATGGCTCACAACCATCTACAATGGTGTCTGATGCCCTCTTCTGGTGTGTCTGAGGAGAGCAATGGTGTACTCATATACATTAAATAAATAAGTAAATCATTATAATGACAGAATATTGACCAGCACATCACAAAGAACTTACCTTGCAGCCTCTAATTTCCCACTCCTGAACTATGTCTGTTTTGACGTTAGAAAAATAAAAGAGTATATATGGTTTAACTTTTTCTCTTTTGGCAAATATAAGCTTGAGAGCATAGACTTCTCTGCTTGCTTGCCATAATAAAAGGTCAAAACATATGCATCTAGATGAGTTACCTCGATTTATGTGTGAAGACTGAAGAAATGATGTAGTCTAATAAAATGAATGTCTTATTCCTCCTACATTACTCTCAAGCCTCATATCTCAGCTAATTTGGACTTCAGGAAGCAGAATTTAAACTCACATATCTTGTGCTATCATCTGAACATCCATAATATATACGTGTGTGTGTGTGTGTGTGTGTGTGTGTGTGTGTGTGTGTGTGTGTATGTGTGTGTGTATTTGGAGATCAAGTAATAAGGGACTAAATAACTATGTCTTATGTCTGATAAAGAGCTAAATGGAACTAGCTGAAGTATTTTGTACTTTCCTTCCACTACATGAAGACAGTATTCACCCATTTATAGGAAACTCAGCAAGAGTGTTCCATATTGGAGCAGAGTGAAGACTTCTGGTCAGATACTGCAATTGCTGGTGCCCTGATCTTGAGTTTAAAGGCCCTAGAAATGTAAGAAAGAAACTAATGGGACTGGAGAGATAGCTCAGGACTCAAGTATAATTGCTGCTCTTGCAGTGCACCCAGGTTTAGTTCCTAGCAACCATTAGGCAACTAGTAATCACCTGTATTTCCAGTTCTAAGGGAATTTCTGTACATTTTTAACCTCCACAGGCAGGAGGTGTACACACAGTACATAAATACACATGTAGACAAAACATTCATATATGTAAAATAAATATTTTAAAAGATTTATAAGATCAGCTGTTGCAGTAAATTTTTAACCCAATTTACCCAATCAATGAATGCACAACTCAATTAATTGGTATACAAACTACTCGCCTAGATTGGCCACTACACTACTCTATTCCCATCTATTAGATCCCATATGACTTGCAATTTCTCAAAGCCACATGTTCCATCTTCCTTCCACCTCATGCTCCTCTGTCTTCTTCCTCCATCCTCTTCTCCAGTCTCCTCCCCTTCTCCCCCAAACTTTTCAGCTCCACCTTCCCTCCTGCTGCCAAATCATTGGCCTTAGCCTTTATTTGAAAAGTTAAGGTGGGGAGAAGATGCGCAAGGCACCTCTCTATGATTCACTCCTTGTCTGCAGTGCTTTCCAGGAGAGTATAATTAGCATCAAAATACAAGACCAGGGCTTTCCACAACAATCAGCAGAGAATACATTTCAAGAACTGATCATTTATATTAGATTTGCCTATTGGCATCTCTATCAGAGATAATATTGATTATGCTAACTGAGGGGCTAAGACTTGCCCTCTGTGTATGCTTCCTAAGCAGGGGATTCTAAGCTATATAAAACTGGAAACAGTAAGTTGAACACTAGCATGAATTCATTGCTCTCTGTTTCTTATTATGGATGTGATAGGACTAACTCTTTCAAATTTATGCTGTCATGACTTCCATGCTGTGGTGGCATATAGTGTAGAACATTATAAGCTACATAAACCCTTATCTCTAAAGTTCTTTCTGTCAAGATATAGACACTGTAACTGGAAAAGAAAACAATATCTTAAAATCCAGCTTCTATACCTCTATCTAGATTTCAGGTCCTAAGCCCAGCTCAGTGAGTTCAAGCATCTGGCCTCGAAGGACTATTTCCTTCTCAGTCCTGACTTAGCATCCATGAACCCTGACTTTAGGTTAGTCTCTGCAGATATAAGTTTTAAGCTCACTATTTTGGATTAAAACTCAAGATCTACTCATAAAGACAGCCCTAAAATAAATTTACTCCAATGGATATAATTCCAAACAAAACTACACAGACTGAGAATCTAAGCTTATACATTTGCAAACCCAAACACAGGACAGGCCTACTTGGTGACTGCATAAATATATTCTATGGAGAAAACCACAAATATTGCCTGGCATCTTGATGATTGGATGGCAAGCTGTCTATTCGCCTTCAATTAAGTAGCATTCAAATAGTACTTCTGTTAATGACCAATAAATCTCTTAAGATTTATATAAATATTTTCCTTTGTTTTCTATCTAGATGGTAACTTATGGAGTCCATGAAGTATTTTTTTTGCCTACTCAATTTTTGTGTTTTCATTTCCATTAAGAAAAAAGATGATTTATACTATATCAATTTGAAAATTTTTATTTTTCTGATACTATTAAGTTGTTTCTCTATGTATATTTGAGGTTCACTGAGAAACCTTAGAATGATCAAGCAGTTAATACATCTGCAATTTTCTAGCATCAGTCATTGGTCTTTTGCATTGCTTCTGGATTATGGATACTATATTTTGATGATATTCTGTTCTTTTGCTTCTTTCTGAGCCTTGTGTGTATTCACTGGTGTATGCATCTCTGGAGAATGGACTCACTGGAGTCTTCACAGATTTTTGTTTGTTTGGTTGGTTGGTTTTTGATTGCTTTTTTCCTACCTGGAGGCAGAAGAGCTTCACCCGCTGCCCTATTCAGAGATATTGATAGTAAAAAGAACTAATAGAAGAAAACTTTCAAATCTTTTGAAAATACAAATATGCACATACAGAAATATGTCACTATTTAATTCAAGGCTACTAGGAGACATAAATAATCTACTGTCAAAATTAGAGATAAAGTAAGGATCCTTTTGCAGCAACAGTGAAAAATGCAAATCACACATGACAAAGTCATATTAAGCAAAGCAGCATATTTCTCTTCACAACCCTCAGAGGCCAAGAGAGAAAAGGATGCTGATGGCAAAAACAAGAAAAGGGTAACATGTGTTATAGCAGAAAAGTTGTCCTTTACAAATGAAAATTGATCAAGGTTTTTCTTGGCATAGGCCCCAGGAAGTACAGGGGAGTCACAGGACTGCAGGGACTGGAGTCTCTCAGCTTCCGAGGGACAGAGCTGGATCAGCGAACATCTCTGCCCCCTCCCTGCGAGAAGAAGGCCTGCATCCTGAGCAGGCTTTAGCCCCAGGAATCAGGCGGGACCAGCCGGGAGGCACAGGCCTCAGGAGTGGAAGGGGAGTTGCAGGGCAGCAAGGAAAGATCAAGCTCTAAGACACCAAGAACTTCTAACACCAGAGATCAAGAGATGGCAAAAGGCAAACGCAAGAATCCTACCAACAGAAACCAAGACTGCTTGGCTTCACCAGAACCTAGTACTCCCACCTCAGTAAGCCCTGGATATCCCAAAACACCAGAAAAGCAAGATTTGGATCTAAAAACTCATCTCACAATGCTGATAGAGGAACTTAAGAAGGACATGAATAACTCCCTTAAAGAAATACAGGAGAAAACAGATAAAGAGATACAAGCCCTTAAAGAGGAAACAAAAAATCCCATTCTTGATAAAAAGAAGCCAAGAGAATTCATTGCTCATCACCACTACCTTTATCTTACAAGAAAATTAAAATGACTTATTTACAAATGAAAGAAATTCCAGTTAGAAATAAAGTATCAAAGTTCAAAACATAAAGAAAGAAATCGAAGATTTCCCATGCTCATGGATTGGCAGGATTAATATAGCAAAAATGGCCATTTTGCCAAAAGCAATCTACAGATTCAATGCAATCCCCATCAAAATTCCAATTCAATTTTTCACAGAGCTAGAAAGAGCAATTTGCAAATTCATCTGGAATAACCAAAAACCTAGGATATTGGAAACTATTCTCAACAATAAAAGAACTTCTGGTGAAATCGCCATCCCTGACCTCAAGCTGTACTACAGAGCAATTGTGATAAAAACTGCATGGTATTGGTACAGTGACAGGCAGGTAGCTGGGTCCTCAGGTAATACTATGTTGATTCACTTAGACTTGAGCTTTGTAGAAGGAGATAAGAATGGATCAATTTGCATTCTTCTACATCCTAACTGCCAATTGAGACAGTCCAATTTGTTGGAAATACTTTCTTTTTTCCACTGGATGATTTTGGCTCCTTTGTCAAAGATCAAGTGACCATAGGTGTGTGGGTTCATTTCTGGGTCTTCAATTCTATTTCATTGAGGGACATCTGAGTTCTTTCCAGCTTCTGGTATTATAAATAAGGCTGCTATGAACATAGTTGAGCATGTGTCCTTGTTATATGTTGGACCATTTCTCAACTGAGGAATATCGAATAGCCACGAAGCCCCTAAAGAAATGCAAATCAAAAGAACCTTGAGATTCTACCCCACACAAATCAGAATGGCTAAGATCAAAAACTCAGATGACAGCAGGTGCTGTCAAGGATGTGGAGAAACAGGAACACTGTTCCATTGTTGGTGTGATTGCAAGCTGGTACAACCACTCTGAAAATCAGTTTGGTGGTTTCACAGAAAATTGGACATAGTACTACCTGAGGACCCAGCTATACCATTCCTGGGCATATACTCCCCTCAAAATGGTCCAACATATAACAAGGACACATGCTCAACTATGTTCATAGCAGCCTTAGTTATAATACCAGAAGCTGGAAAGAACCTAGATGTCCCTCGACAGAGGAATGGATACAGAAAATGTGGTACATTTATACAATAGAGTACCACTCACCTATTAAAAATAATGACTATATGAAATTCATAGGCAAATGTACAGAACTAGAAATTATCATCCTGAATGAGGTAACCTAATCACAAAAGAACACACATAGTATGTTATATATACTTACTGTTAAGTGAATATTAGCCCGGATGTTTGGAATATGGAAGGTACAATCCACAAACCACATGAAACTCAAGAAGAAGAAAGACCAAAGTGTGGACACTTTGATATGTTTTAGAAGGGGGAACAAAATGCCCATTGAAGGAGTTATAGAGACAAAGAATGGAGCAGAGCCTGCCCTACCTGGGGCATCCATCCCATATAAAGGAATGACCATCCAGAGATTGCCCTACCTGTGGATCCATCCCATATACAGTCACCAAATCCAGACATCATTGTGGATGTCAATAAGTGCTTGCTGAAAGAAGTCTGTTACAGCTGTCTCTTGAGAGGCTCTGTCATTGCCTGACAAATGCAGAGGTGGATGCTTGCAGCCAACCATTGAACTGAGCACAGAGTCACGTCACGAATGGAATAAGTAGAGAAAGGATACAAAGAGCTGAAGGGGTTTTCAGCCTCATAGGAGGAACAACAATAAGAACCAACCACTACCCCCAGGGCTCCCAGGGACTAAACCACCAACCAAAGGGTACACATGGTGGGAATCATGGCTCCAGCTGCATATGTAGCAGAGGATGGCCTTGTCAGTCATCAATGGGAGGAGAGATTCTTGGTCCTGTGAAGGTTCTATGCCCCAGTGTAGAGGAATGCCAAGGCCAGGAAGCAGGAGAGGCTAGGTTGGTGAGCAGGGGATGGGAGAGGCAATAGGGGATTTTCAGAGGGGAAACCAGGAAAGGGGATAACATTTGAAATGTAAATAAAGAAAATATCTAATAAAAAATAAAAAAAACAAACACAGAATCAAGTTCAGAATATACTACTATTGTGATAGTAGTAGATATGGAATCATAGTAGTATCATGGAATTTTGATAGGTTATTGTACAAAGGTATTAAAATAGCAAAAGATATGTCTACTAACAGTATTTTGTTAGTGTTTTAAACTATAGTAGTTTATAAATATATAAATTATAAAAATTTAAAAAGCACACATAGCAGATATAAAATGCAACTAAGTTAAATAAATATAAATGCACCAAGCTACTCAGCTGGCAGCTTAGCAGAGAAAGGAAAACCTAATGTGACTCACACAGATAGCAGGCCTGATCACAGACAGAGCCAAAATTTGATTACAAGGTGGACAAAGGTACAAAGGAAACTAAACGTACAGACCCCTCTAAGGTCTGTTTTAATAAAATCAGTACCTTAAAAAATATGACCAAACTCAGGACAGAGACACAGGTATTTAATGTGAGAATTTCTGAACTATGACTCTCTAAACATTTTTTATTGTATTGTACCAGAAATCCCTGCTTCCTTAATATGCTCCAAGTGTAATTCAACTCTCTCTCTCTCTCTCTCTCTCTCTCTCTCTCTCTCTCTCTCTCTCTCTCTCTCTCTCTTTCTTGGGCAATCAAGCTGAGTAGTATGTCTTGTAGACTTGTAGACTTGTTTTGGTCATTTTGTGGAGCCCATTCCTTACTCAAGTTCCTACAGAAGACCTCTTCATAGACATTTGATGTCCTCCCTGCCCAGCCTGTCTATTCTTTTTTCTACTTTTCTTCATTCTGTGGATTGTACTTCTCTAGTTGCCTGGTATTTCCACAGTGCCCATTAGATAGTTCAGGCTGGCTCTCACCTGCCTGGGACACAGTCTACTACTTCAAAGTCAATATACTACTCAAGCATGGTGCATGTTTCTCCTTTCTAGCAGATCATATTTATGTACCTTTTTCAAAATGTAAAAATCATAATCTCAAATATTTCATCCAATTTTGCTTTATTGCATAGAAGTAGCTAATAGGTTATCACCATAACAGAAGACATTTACACTTCTAAATGAATATTATATCTATTTTATGGATGCAAATTATCTATGTATTTTGCCTGATTTGGGGAATAGTAAAGAGCTATAATATATGCATGTTTAATTAGTTCAATTGAACTATTCTTCAATGGATACATATTTCAAGGTCTTAGATTGCATATAAATATTTAATTGTTGTCAATTTA
The DNA here is from genome assembly GCA_019843815.1 of Montemys delectorum. Taxonomy (NCBI): domain Eukaryota; kingdom Metazoa; phylum Chordata; class Mammalia; order Rodentia; family Muridae; genus Montemys; species Montemys delectorum. The sequence goes on along the minus strand of JADRCD010195875.1, from coordinate 51,362 downwards.
AAATGAATAAAATATGAACTACTCTTTACCGTCTTCTTATAGGTAAAATAGCATGCAAATTTTTAATAAAAAATAAATTTACTCCAGAGTATGTTTATTATAAATCAGGCAGTAAGTTATATTTATAATCTTAATAACAAATACCAAATTGTAACTAGAAGCTGTGAAGTAGGGCTGTAAAACAATCTCAGGTAAATGGTAATCTTGATTTAACTGAAAATACTGCCAAGATATTTATAAAGAAAAAACAGCAATTGCTGTGGGCCAACCCAGTTGGGGTCCCTCAACCCAGGGAAAATCAGGGTTCTGGTACTCAGGTGGGCAAGGAGTTGGCGAGTGACAACAGGAATTGGTGAGTGACAAACAGACAGGAACAAAAGTAAATGCTGAATCTGAGTGTAGTTTCTCAAAGTAAGCATCAGACTTTTATAGTCATTACAGAAGAAACAAGGAAGTTAGGTAACACAACAGCCAAGGTACATAAAGGTCATCTGATACATAATGGTCCTTTCAACAAAACAGAAAATGCATACATGAAAATTGACAGGAAGTAGGCAGTGGTTACAACTGAGATAAAGTCACCCTTTATCTGAAGTACTCTAGTTCCTTCTTAGATCACAACCCACCTTCTTCATAGACCGTTGTAAATTCTTGTATATGGGAGTGACTCAGCTGTTGTTCTAAGTGTTTGTGGGGGACCTCCATTAACCAGAGGAGCCCACCAACTTTCTTCTATTAAGTAATGTAGTCTGCCACACATGACTGTAATGAGAATTCTAAGTTTACTTTGTTGAACTTGCCCTGGGAATATTAATTAACTTTTTTTGACTTTTTTTATTACATATTTTCTTTATTTACATGTCATATGATTTCTCCTTTTCCAGTTCCCCTCCAAAAAACAAACAAACAAACAAACAAACAAACACAACAAGAACAAACCCCTGTTGCCTCCCCCCCTCATGCTTGCCACCCCATCCTCTCCCACTTATTGGCCCTGGCATTCCCCTACACTGGGGCACAGAACTTTCACAGGACCAAGGGCCTCTCCTCCCATTGATGATCGACTTTGCAATCCTCTACTATACACATGCCGTTAACTCTTATCCAGTAAACTGCAATGCCTGTTTTCTCTCAACACTGGAGGCATTTCTTCTGAATAAGTAACATTCTTACAAAATTCTAAGCTGAGGGTTGGCTCAGCATTGACCAGGATGTTGGAACATTGGTGGAGGCCAGGAAACAACTTCTAATCTAAATTGGCTATTTGTCAAATCATTCCTTGGGTGCACCTCTATACCTATGATAGGACAATACTGAAAGAAAGCATGCAAGTATGCATAACCTTCCATCGACTACTGAAAGGACAAATCTGGACCATGACCACGTTATGGAAGTCATCTCATTGTTTTTTACTGTGTTTTGGAGAGTTCAAAATCAAGAAGGGACTAAAACACAGGGATTAGATGAAACTTGAAACATAACTAGATGTAGCATTTTCTTATGATCATGGCACTGATATGCTCATGGAATATTATTTCCTAGATAAATGATTATGAACTTAATAGGTACTTGTGTTATTACTGCAATAAGATATATGACAAGAAGAAACTTAAGGAAGGAAGGAAGTTGCTTTTACTCACAGTTTAAGATGTGGTATATCATGGTGGGAATCATGGGAGCAAAAAGTTAAGACAGTTATGTCAAGAAACTGAATAGTATGAAGTCTGGTACTAAGCTGACTTTCTCTTTTGCATTCAGTCCAGTACCCCAACCCAAGGAATAGTGTTGCCCAGAGGTAATACAAGTCTTCCCAACTCAATTAACTTAATCTAGATAATCTATGTACAGAAGTTTGTTATACCAAAGGAGACAGGTAAACATCTATCCAGCCATAAATCATTAAGTGGTGACTTCCCTGCAAGATGTGCTAATACAATATTGGCACAAAATTTGTAGGAAAAACCAACCAAGATCTGATTGTATTTAACACCCACTCAACATGATTGGAACCCATCCTCTAGTCTGATTTGGTGACCAAGTACCTGAGACTCTGTAGGCCAGAGGCATAGAGGAAAACAAGAGATAAAGAAATGTAACAATACCATGATTCTGTAACATTCTGTTCTACCCATAGATCAGTATCATTCTCAGCCATCAGAGAAGCTTCCTCGTGCAGGAGATGGGAACAAATACACAAACTCACACTCAGACAATATGCAGTGTGAGGCATCTTAGAACACTCAGCTCAAAATGGGATGTCTCCATCTAGTCTGCACTCTCATGGTGCATGGAACTCTGCAGAAGAGTAAGTAGACTGTAAGAGTCAGAGGAGATGGAGAACACCAAGAAGTAAGGGCTTCTAAACACAGCATGACCAATGCATATATGAACTCACAGAGTCTAAGACAGCATGCACAAGACCTTAGCTATGACTCACAGCATTGGGGATATGTGATGTGAAGAGGCCAGATAGGAACACCCCCTCGACAAGATTGAAACCCATCCTCTAGTCTGATTTAGTGGACAAGTACCTGAGACATTATAGGCCAGAGGCATAGAGGAAAACAAGAGATAAAGAAATGTAACAATACCATGATTCTGTAACAACATTCTGTTCTACCCATAGATCAGTATCACAGAGCAATGGAGATACCAATCCACCCACAAAACTTTTGGATGTAAAATTTATATCCTGTCCATAAGAAATGCAGAGACAGGAGATGGAGCAGAAACTAAGGAAATGGCCAGCCAATAACCAGCCCAACTAGACACTCATCCCATTGGCAAGCACCAATCCCTGACACTATTAATAATCCTCTATTGTGCTTGCAGACAGGAGTCTAGCATGTCAGTCCTCTGAGAGGCTCTACCTACCAGCTAACTAAAATATGTGTAGACATTCACAGTCAAACAGTGGATGGAGCTTGGAGACTCTTATGGAAGAATAGGGTGAAGGATTGCAGGCCCAAGAAAGGATAAGAACTCCACAGGAAGACCAATAGAGACAACTAACCTGGACCCTTGGGACCTTCAGGGTCTGAACCACAAACCAAGGAGCATACACAGGCTGGACCTAGGTCTCCCTGTACATATGTAGCAGATGTGCAGCTTGGCCTTTATGTGGATCCAGAACAACTGGAGCTGGGGCTATCCCAAAAGCCATTGTCTGTCTGTGGGATATGTTCTTCTAGCTGGGCTGATTTGTCAGGACTCAGTGGGAGAGGTTATGCCCAATCCTATAGAAACCTGTTGTAGGAAGATAACCAGGGGAGCCAACACCTACTCAAAAGAGGAGAGGAGAGGGGATTAGGGGAAAGGATTGTGGGAGGGGTGGTAAACAGCATGTAAAATGAATAAGTTAAAAAAAAAAGAATAAAAAAATAGTTTTCTCTAAGGGAATCTCATTGGGAAAACAAACCAGGTTCCTCTCCATTTCCATCCCTGTAATTCTTTCAGACAGGAACAATTATGGGTCAGAGATGTGACTGTGGGATGGCAACCCCATCCCTCACTTGATGCACTTAACCCTCCTTCCTAGTGGAGGTCGGCTCTATAAGTTCTCTTGTTCCACTGTTCAGTATTTCATCTAAGGTCCCTCCCTTTGATTCCTAAGAATCTCTTACCTCCCTGGTCTCTGGTGCATTCTGGAGGGTCTCTCCCAACCTCCTATTTCCTGAGATTCCTTGTTTCCATTCTTTGTGCTGGCTCTCAGAACTTCAGTCCTTTTCACTCACCCAATACCAGATCAGGTTCCCTTGTCCCCACTACTCCCCTGTCCTGTTCACTTTCCCTCCTAGGTCCTTCCCTCCCTCCCCAGATCTCCCAAGGTCATGGATTGGCAGAATTAACATAATAAAAATGGCCATCCTACCAAAGGCAATCTACAGATTTAATGCAATCCCCATCAAAATCCTAACACAATTCTTCAAAGACATGGAAAGATCAATTCTCAAATTCATATGCAAAGGCAGAAAACTCAGAATAGTGAAAACAATTCTTAACAATAAAAGAACAGCTGAGGAAAATACCATCCCTGACTCAAGCTTTACTTGAGAACAATAGTGATAACAACTGCATGGTATTGATAGAGACAAACATGTTGATCAATAGAATTGAAGACAAGAAATAAAACCACACACTTATAGTCACTTGATCTTTGACAAAGACACCAAAAAATTACAATGGAAAAAAGAAAGCATCTTCAATAAATGGTGCTAATCTAACTGTATGTATGTAGAAGAATGAAAATAGACCCATATTTGTCACCTTGTACAAAGCTCAAATCCAAGTGTATTCAGGACCTCAACATAAAACCAGATACACTGAATCTAATAGAAGTGGAAAAGCATCTTGGACTCATTGGCACAGGGGGAAATTTCCTGAATAGAACCAATGGCTCATGCTCTAAGATCAAGAATTGATAAATGGGACCTCATGAATCTGGAAAGCTTCTGACTTCATCAATAAGACAAACTGGTAACCTACAGCTTGAGAAAAAGTCTTCACAAACTCACATCTAATATCTAATATATATAAAGAACTCAAGAAGTTAATCACCAAAAAAAACAAACAACTCAATCAAAAAATGGTGTAAACCAAGAATTCACAACTGAAGAATTTCAAATGGCTGAGAAGCACCTAAAGAAATGTTCAAAGTCCTTAGTGATCAGAGAAATGCAAATCAAAATGACCCTGAGGTTTCACCTCACACCAATTAGAATGGCTAAGATCAAAAACTCAGGTGACAACACTTGTTGTAGAGGATGTGGAGAAAGAGGAACACTCCTCTATTGCTGGTAGGATTGCAAACTGGTATGATCCCTCTGGAAATCAATCTGAGGGTTCCTCAGAAAGTTGAAAATAGATCTACCTGAATACCCAGCTGTATCATTCTTGGGAATATACCCAAAAGATGCCTTACCATGCCACAGGGGCAAGTATTCCATTATGTTCATAGCAGCCTTATTCGTGATAGCCAAAAGTTGGAAACAACCTAGATTTCCCAGGATAGAAGAATGGATACAGAAAATGTGGTTCATTTACACAATGGAATACTACTCAGCTATTAAGAACGAGGATATCCTGAGTTTTCTAGGCAAATGGATGGAAGTAGAAAAGATCATCCTGAGTGAGGTAACTTAGACCCAAAAGGACGTGCTTGGTATGTACTCATTAATAAGTGGATATTAGCCAAAAAAAAAAAAAAAGTATAGAATACCCATGACAGTCCACAGAACTCAAAAATGTCAACAAGCTGAAGTACTCAAGTGAAAATATTTCAATCCCACTTGAGAGAGAGAGAGAGAGAGAGAGAGAGAGAGAGAGAGAGAGAGAAGAAATTTTTTAAATATGCTGAATATTTTATATTTGAGTTCTGCATTCATCCCCAGACCATTCATAGTAATAGAAGTTCTAGTCCAAATTCTCATTTATCCCCCTCCCCCGCCTGCAAAGTCTTAAGTAGTTTCCAACTGGGTGTTCTTTCCTTACTTCCTTTCTTGGAAAAGATACTATGTAGAACTTAAGAAGTCTGATACTGTTCTCCAACTCAAGTATATCCTGTGACTTCCCATATTAGAGCAGAATCACTTCTCCAGGACACATTTATTACCATGAATCTCTACATAGCAAACATTCCATTTCTATCATGATCATTTACTATAATTCCTATCATTATTTTACTAATGTCTTAGCTAGGGTTTCTATTGCTAAGACAAAACACCATGACCAACAAGCAAGTTGGGTTAAAAGGGTTTATTTTGATTGCATTTTCACATTGTAATCTATCATTGAAGAAAGCTAGACCAGGAACCCAAACAGGGCAGAAACCTGGAGGCAGAAGCTGATGAATGGAGGATTGCTGCTTACTGGCTTGCTCCCCATTACTTGCTCAGCATGATTTCTTGTAGATCCCAGGATAGCCAGGGATGGCATTACCCACAAGAGTCTGGACCCTCTCCCATTAATCAGTAACTAACAAATGCCCTACAGCTGGAACTTATGAAAGCATTTTCTCAATTGAGGTTCACTCCTTTAAGATGACTCTAGCCTGTGTCAACTTGGTGTAAAACTATCTAGCACAACTGATTCCTTGTCAAGTTGACACAAAATATATCACTATGAAGTCACAATTTTTTCTTTCTTGTTCATCCCCATGATTATACATTAATAAAGATATTGCAATATAATCCATTTTACAAACTTAAACATGACCATAGCCCTAGAAATTCAAACACTTTAAAAGTTCTCTTTTAAAATATTAAATCTCTTTCAATTTTAATTTCTCTATAAACCAACCAAATATCTCTTTTGTTTAAAATCTCTCAATTATTGTCTCCAAGTAAAATAAAAAATAAACTAAATACATTCTTACTCCAAGAGGGAAGAACCAGGCACAGTCACAATCTGAATAAAGCCGACCTAAACTCTGAAACAAATCACTGTCCAAGTATCAAGGATTCACAGATGATCTTGTGGGTTCTTCCACAGATCTTGAGTCATTTCTCCAGCTTGGCCCTCTGCAGCACACACAGCTTCTATTCTAGGCTCTCATTGGATAGACCCCTTCAAATGCCACTGAGGCTGTACCTTTACCAATGGTATCTACTGGCTGTTACAGTGCCAAGCCTCAGCTGTTCTTCATGACCCCTTCAGGTCTTCAAACTTAGTACCACCTGGGTGATTCTTTTACTATCAAGTTCAGCTGCAAGCTGGGAAAACCTTGGCTGCCTCTAGTATACAGGTTTTGTGTGCTTACTCTTAGGTAACATTATCCTGAAGATTTTACCTCAGTGGGGCTAACCTCTTCTTAATCACCACTAATTTCTCAGTTCCAACTGACCAGCCTCAAATATTGTAGCAAAGCAAACATTTCACTTTAGTAAATCTGGTATATTGTTAATTAGAGCTGATTCTTCAGCCCCAGCTACCTAAAACCACGGAATAGTAAGTCAAAAAATAGCAAATGGTTCTAATAGAGCCTTTAAATATCTCTGAGAAACATCACAAGCCGGGCCTCTATATTTTGCATTGTTTTCAGCAGTCTTATCTTCCGAGGCCCCACCAAGCACTGAACACTCAATGGCTTTTCTTGCATAGAGTTTCAAAGTCCTTCCACGATCCTCCCCAAAACCACGTGTTCAGAAATACCCCACATTCCTGGTACCAACATGTCTTAGTGTTTCTATTGTTGTGACAAAACACCATGATCTTAAACCAAGTTGTGTGGGAAAGGGATTGTTTGGCTTATAGTCCTATATTGTAATCCATCACTGAAGGAAGCCATGACAGGACGTCAAATATGGCAGGAACTAATAATGCAGAGACAATAGAGGAGTACTCCTTACTGGCTTGATCCTCATGGCTGGCTCAGTCTGCTTTTTTGTAGAGTCTAGGACCAGCAGGCCTTGGATGGCACTGCTCACAATGGACTGGGCTTTCCCCCGTTGATCACTAATTAAGGAAATGCCTTATAGGCAGATCTTATAACAGCATTTCCTCAATTGAGTTTCTCTCATTTCCCATAACATTAACTTATGTCAAGTCAACATAAAACTATCCAACACAATTAGCATATTAAATATCCATAATATATAAATTAAATAATATTTAAATAATATATTAAATATATCACTAGAATTAAACAATGTTACCATTTATACCATTGTGAGCTAATTGCAGTTGTTAAACTGTACTTTGTTTTCATAAAATAGGTAATTTCTTGCTTTTTCAGGAGATTATGTCAAAACAGGCTAGATATAAGGAAGATACAAGTTCTTATTACTTGTGACAACACTTATCAAGCTATTCATATTTTATCAGCTTATCATTGAGATGATTTTGTTTTGACAGTAGGGCAGAAAATTCTTCTGTTTCCTTCCTATGACATATCAGAGCCTTCAAATTTCCTATACAGAAACATGCAAAGTTCTAGAGTTATTATAGAAATAACTTCTACATATTTTAGTACTATAGTAGAGGAAAGAAAAGTAGACCTTGGCGTCCCATACACTGTAGTTTGACATTGATTATAGAAGGAAACAGTTGTTGAGACTATGTTATGTTTTCATTACCTTCATGTAAATAGTCTAACAGGTAAACATATTATTACAATCCCTCTGCTAAATGGATGAAGATATTTATTCTCATTGCATTATTAATTGTTGAAAATCATCACTAAGTTGGAAATGATGACATCTTTCCTAATTCCCAGTACTTCAGTTCTGGCGTTTTAAATAAAGTTTGAGAAATGGAGAGAATGTCCTTAAAATAACTATATGTTCTCAACTATTTTCTTCCCTTTCATTCTTTTCTATGTAAATGAAGGACACTACAGTTCATTCTCCTGGAGCCCGGGCAAATAGGTTCCACAGGTCTCTGGTCAGGTCTGAAACTGACAAAGTGTTATAGCTCTCAGAAGAGAAGCAAGGAGGTTTGGGAAGCCTGTGAAAGCCAGGTAGCTGCCACAGACTGGGTTTGCTGAGGGAATCCCTTGTTCCTCGGGATGAGTAGCATTCTGGTCAGGATGGCAAACAGAGTCAACACAAGGAAGTGCTGAATCTGAGTGTATTTCTCAAAAATGGCATCATACTTTTACAGTCATTACAAAAGAGAAAAGAAAAATCTGGCAACTCAGTGGTCAAGGTACATCTGAGGCCATCTAAAACATACTGGGTCTAAAGCAGAAGCCATTTCCTCTGGACAGGCGTTGCACCCCCAGGGCCTAGCACTCTGGGCTCGAAGCTCAAATCTAGAATGCTCTCTCTTGAATGCTCTGCAGTACACTGTCTCACACACAAACATACACACACTCTCAGCTCAAGGTCCCACCCATCCTTAGTAAACCGCCAACTATGCTAATCTTCTGGGCTAATAGAGACTTGTCCCATTCTTGTTAATTTCTAGGAGTGGCTCAGCTGCCTTACCTGACTGAAAATGAGGACTCTACTTGACCTTGCCCTGGGATAAGTCTCCCATTCTCTAAGTTACCCTCTTTACTATCTCCCTAACAATGCCGAAGACAATTAGTCTGGTTGGGTAACAACTTTATGAAATTCCAAGCCAGGGTTTGGCTAAGATGTTGGGACATTGGTAAAGGTCAGAGAGTAATGCCCAATTTTGTTTAGTTATAGTAAATCATATCTTAGTGGGCACCTAGCACTTGAGTTTGCAAGGACATATCTGGGCTACCTATGAGTTATAGAATACCAATGAATGAACTCCAAGAGACTGGCTTCCTTTAAAGCTTTTTCACCTCTGGTCTGTGGGTAAGCTTTTGGGCTTCTCACAAGACTTCAATGGAGTGGGCGTGGCGAATAGCCTGGGTCCCAGGTCTCATCCACTATCATAGCAGTGCCAATGTCAAGAGCAGGAACTGCAGCAATGGCAGGTGATCACAGGCAGCTACAGGGGCATGAGCCTGGTCTGGTAGGAGTGTTCAAGATCCTGCAATCAAAGCTTCTGGAGAGAATGCTGCTCCAAAGTATTACAGCTCAGTAAACAAGACACTTTTAAACCATTCTCAGTGAAATAACTTGTGCACTTTATTCATGTGGATAGGGACTTTAAAGAGATTGAGGAGTATGGTGGGATCCAGGGGTAGATGCTTCAAATTGGCTCAGTTTGAGATGCTAGTGACACTATTTGAATGGGGAAGGACTCCAGGCATTTTCCTACATGACTGTTATGGTCATCTCAGTGGTTATTTGTTAGTAAGGAGACTTAGGCATGGATTTGGTCCCACTCCTACCATTCTCAATTCTGAGATCCAGGGGATTTGAGCTCACTCAGTCTTACCAGTTTTGCTGCCTGGTGGCACAGTCCACTTGTCCCACACACCATCATGGTTCTTGTTCTGTCGTTTGAGAAAAATTTTAAAATTGCACATGGTTATTTATTCACAATCCAGCTTCCTGTTCCTCATGTAGTTTTAATCTTCAAAACATGACAAATTGTGTCCTCTTTATCAGAACACAGTTTAATTCCACCTTAATCAGGAGGCTAGACACTGAGGGTCAATTTTAAGCTGCTATCCTGAGTCTGCTTCTACCAAATAATGTAAATCAAATCACACCACTTATGTGTTCAAAGCGCGTCAATGCCTTCCCAATGCATTCATTCTGAAATACATCTCTTGGACTTACAATGTTCCATGAGGCTGCTTTTTTTCCCTCTTCAACTTCTAGTAGAGAATTCCTTGTAAGTGTTCTAACTCTGTTGTAGTTAAATTGTTCTGTTTCTATTCATGAAAAAATAATGAATTTGCATCTGTTCCTTTGCTATACTGCCTTTATTATAATTGTGACATTGCTACTGTTATTCTGAGTAATTTGCACAGTTTCTTTAAAGGTTAATTCCACCCCTCCAAAGTAAAGTCTGTACTATCCACACAGAGTGCATACACTCATTAATTTCTTCTTCAGAATGATTAGCTTCCTTCATGACACAGTAATTTCACATTTGTTTCCAGCCCTGTCTTTGTATAATGTTCATAATTGTGTGAAAGGAGCAGTAAGCAGGTCTGTCTGAGAATACTGAGCCCGATGCACTCCTGTGTCTGAGAAGACCAATAACAATTTGTTCCCAAGTGAATAAAACCTTCAATTGCTTACTCAACTCAATCCTCAGAGGGCATTAACCATCTTATTTCTATATTTTTCTTCAAGAACAAAAGATCTGAGAGCATGTATTGGTGTTAAGTAAATTAGCCAATCCTCATATTAATCTATGACAATCAGAAATGCATAATTATTCTTTTCATGAAGTCTTGCCTCAGTTACTGGTACACTGTCTCCCACAGATCTATGTGGTGCTGTAGAAAGCCCAAATGCCAGGCAGACAGGATAAATAGTACTCACCAAATCATCTTTTGTTATAGAAATAAAGTTCTTACACCACAGTTCTGGTAAGATTCAACTTGAACTTGAACATATTTTTAATTAAAACCTTTGAAAATAATTGAATTATAAAACCACAATGATGGACTTAACTAGAAATTTCTTTTGATTTTAATTAAGCATTCCAATTTGATAAGAAAAAAGAGGAAATGATGAAGCAGAGGAAAGAAATTGGCACATAAATGTTTAAATATACAGAAAGGGAGATTTTTGTTCTATAATAGTGATAATGTTTTATTGTTTTATATTTGATTTTAAATGATCCTTGAAGTCTCTTAAGTGGCACATTAAGATCTGTGTGCCTTGAGTGGTTGTGAGAATAAATGTAGAAATAAATTTGTAAGATATCTCAGAAACCCCTCTAGCCTGTTCTCTATTATTGTTACTAATATGCTCCTTAGAATAGTTTTATACTCAGCTGGGAGTATGAGAAAATTGAAGACAATATGCATGCCTTATGTGCTAAGTGAACTGCAATAAACCATGCTATGAATCCTTAACACGCCAGTAAATCAGATCTTAATAGGTTTTCCTATTTATTAACATTGTAAAATTGTCACTAAATGGACCTCTCAATTTGTGAAAATGAAGATAACTTTTGCTGCTTTTTCTGTTGTATAAAAATATCATTGAAAAATATGTATTGTTTTAATGTCAAAATTAAGTATTTCCAGAGCCACTGAACACAGGATATTTTTTATTATAATATCTCTAAATCTTTCGATCAAATACCGCTATACTAATTCCTTTGATGTTAAATATAAAAGAGGAAATGGTGTGTGTGCCTCGGGCCTAATGTGGATGCCTACAGTGACTAGCTACTCACATTTATACTAACACATAAGACATTTATTTGCTTTATTCTGCTTTTTGCTAGTTGGTGCTTTTGAGAAAGGCCATTTAAATTCATGTGTAGAAAGGAGGCTATAAGTAATACAAATTTTAGCCATATGGTTAGGTATCTAATAGAATAAGCCTGTTGGTTAGGAAGATATAGATCTCAATCTCCATCATGATCTCCACCTCTATCTCCATAGCCGTAGCCATAGCCATGGATAGGTAGATAGATAAGAAGGTAGGTAGGTAGATAGATAGATAGATAGATAGATAGATAGATAGATAGATAGATAGATGATAGATAGATAGAGGCATAGGCATATGCATACATATATGCATACACTTACATATATAGATATACATATAGTGAACAGGGTTTGGAACAACTCAGTTCTAAAGAAAACTAAGTTTTAAACGCCAAGGTACTATAATCTAACACATGTACCATGCACAGTTAGTTAAATTAAGAAAATATTTACTAAAAATTGGCTCTTGCTTTCACACAGGGATCATTTTCATTGCTATTTATTTGGGTCAGATGAGGTTTTCTGAAACAGGATGCTCTCTTTTGATACATCCAATCTATCATCAAAACTTCTGATCCCCGCGCTTTTAGCTCTCAAGTATTAGGATTGCAGTTATATGTCATCACATCTGCTTAGAGATAATGTTTGAATACAATTAAAGTTTGATCAACCATGATGTTGTTGGAAAATTCTGAAATATTTGATTTCTTGTATGTTTTTTGCTTTTGTCTTTAGTAAAATTATGAATAATTATTAACAAAAATACAAAACTCTGTTAAAAAAAAAAAGTCAGACAACAACCTTCTATTCCCTTAGCTCCTTATAGTCCTTTCCTTATCCAAATTTCTTCTCAAATTTCTACCACATTTTGATCTTTGACATTTTCCCTAACAATTGCTTATTGCTTGTTTTACATAATTCCAGTCCATTCTCTGTATTAACATATCACTTTTACCTGTTATCATCCCTTTTCTAAAGATGTCTTAATCCTGGAACCTGGGAGATTACACAATGGGTAAAGGTGTCATTCATCAGTCCTAACAACCTTGTCAGGAGTCACATAGTAGACTTAGAGAACCAACTTTGGCAAGGTAGCTTCTGGCAACAAATACAGACATAGACAGACATACACACTCATTCACTCACACATGCACACACAATCACAAATAGACATAAAGATAGATAGAGGGATAGATAGATAGATAGATAGATAGATAGATAGATAGATAGATAGAT
>JADRCD010195875.1:0-38358 GCA_019843815.1 Montemys delectorum | reverse complement strand
GATAGATAGATAGATAGATAGATAGATAGATAGATAGATAGATAGATAGGTAGATGTAAAACCTAATCCCCCCAATTCTGTTTTCTGAGGCTGCTCCAACTCTGACTCCTTCCCATAATCATTTTCTCTGGTATTAGTAGAGATCTTTTGAAGAAAATCCCATAGTTCTCAGGGTTGGTGGTATGACAGATCTAGTCTCTACAGTCAACTAGATGCTTATATTATAACTAAAGTTGCATTTATACATCCTTTTTTTTTTTTTCAAGAATCCTCAATTGTTCCTTTGGTAACTATTGAGCAATCGCTGTAGACTAGACACTATTTAATGGTGGAGAAAATTAAATTCAAGCTTATCTAGGCTATTTTTATAAAAAAAAATACTAGTAGTAAAACTATAAGTTGACAAACTCTACAAAGGGAAGCTTAAGTTGAATAAAGAGAAAGTATCTGGTTTGAGTTTTAGGGAATAGATCTCTGCTAACACTATGTTGTAAGAATACACTAAGGAAGTACATATGGGAAATGTAGAGCTATTGAAGGAGGGTTTCTCACACAAGAAAAATTATAAATTCCTTTACTTTCCTGCTTTCAAAATATCACTAAGGAAAATAACTACCAGAAAGTGGGGATCTTGAGTCTTGTGCTCTAACTATATCACTTAAAAATTAGGAACTCTTTAATTGAAATAATTTAATTAGTAGGTGTTGGGGAGTGGCTCCAGCATCTTAGACTTTTATGTTACCTAAAGAAAGTTCAATGTAAACAATAAAGTTTAAAATTGTCAATCAACAATTGCTAAAGTACTCTCTAACTATAGACTTTATGAATAGAAAGTAATCTTTTGTACTCTAAAATAATTTTCCAACTTTAACTCATCATATGTGTATTCTTCCCCTTCTCTACTTTGAGTACAAAGGCTCCCTGTCCACATTGTTGCTCTGAGGTTCTCTAGTTGTCTTATACTTAGGTCTGCCTCATTCATGAATACTGTATCATTTGACTAAACTCTCAAATAGTAATGTCTAAAATGTTTGTTTTAGCAACAAGAATAAATCAAATTTTGGTAAAATTTCCAAACCGAGTATTTCTATCTTTGGGGAGGGAAAAGTAATTAAGATGAAAAGATTAGAAAATACACACAAAATATATAGATAAATGAAATATAACATGTATTAAATATATTTCCTTCACTTCTACAGTATAACAATTGTGTATCATGACTTTCTGGGTTTCTTCCAGTTTCTTTTTATGATTGTACATAAATATACTTCCTGTTATTTTTGAATAAATAATCTGTGACCCAAATAATCTCTTGTGCCCCAAATAACTAGCTTGTTAATATAGTTGATATTTGTGTCCAAAACTTGTATATTCCCATCCTTCTCTTTTCTCTTTCCACACAGGATAGTCACCTTCATACAGTCCTGAATTCATAATTATTCAAGTTCTGCTCACATTCAAGATGTTAAAAGTTGCCTCTGTAGAAATGTAGTGTAGCCACAGATACCCATATTCAGCTGTGAATTTGACCTCTCCATTAGGACCTACATGTAAAAGGAATCAGTACATTCCTTATTGTAGTAAAATACAAGAAAAAGCAACTTAATGGAGAAAAGGCTTAATTTGGTTCACAGCTTGGTTCACAGTTTGAGACATCATAGTCATCAGAATGGAGAATTTATGTTGTCATAAATCCAAGTCAGCATGTCAACTTGCACCCACAGTGAGGGAGCAGAAAAATATGAAAACTGGGGTTCAACTAGCAGTTCAGGACCTTGGCCAATGGACTGGCCTCAGTCATATTTAAATAGTACTTTCAGGCTTCAATAGTACAAACAGGAAATTCCTCATGGACATATCCAAATGTTTTTTTTTTTTTTCTGTGATTTGAAATTCTATAATGTTGGGCTAGAGAGATGGCTCAGTGTTTAAGAGAACTCATTGTTCTTCCAGAGGTTCTGAATTCAATTTCCAGCAACCATATGATGGCTCAAAAGCATCTGTAATGGGATCTGATGGCCTCTTCTGTTGTGTTGGAAGACATCAAAAGTGAATGCACTTACATAAAATAAATAAAATTATAACAAAAAAGAAAGAAAAGAAAAAAGGAAGAAAGAAGGGAAAACAGAAGGAAGGAATGAAAGAAAGAAAAATGAAAGAGAAAAATGAAAGAAAGAAAAAATTCTGTAATATTGAGAAGCAATACAAACCATCAATCCATTCATATCTCCTGTACAAAGCTCAATTCCAAGTGGATCAATGACCTCCACATAAACCAGATACACAGAAACTAATACAAGAAAAAGTAGGGAAGAGCCTACAGCATATGGGCATAGGGGAAAATTTCCTGAACAGAACACCAATGATTTATGCTCTAAGATCAAGAATAGACAAATAGAACCTCATAAAATTGCAAAGCTTCTATAAGGCAAAGGACACTGTCAATAGGACAAAAGAGCAAACAATAGATTGGGAAAAGATCTTTACCAATCCTATATCCAATAGAGGGTTAATGTCCAATATATACAAAGAACTCAAGAAGTTAAACTCAAAGAAACAAAATAACCTCACTAATAAATGGGATACCAAACAACAAAAAGAATTCTCTACTGAGGAATCTGGAATGACAGAGAAGCAC
This sequence comes from Montemys delectorum, assembly GCA_019843815.1. NCBI lineage: Eukaryota > Metazoa > Chordata > Mammalia > Rodentia > Muridae > Montemys > Montemys delectorum. The sequence continues at coordinate 35,720 of JADRCD010195875.1, read as the reverse complement.
CTAAAGAAATGTTCAATATCCTTAGTCATCAGGGAAATGCAAATCAAAACAACCCTGAGATTCCACCTCACACAAGTCAGAATAGCTAAGATCAAAAACTCAGGTAACAACAGAGGCTGGCAAGGATGTGGAAAACGAGGAACACTCCTTCATTGCTGGTGGGATTGCAAGCTGGTACAACCACTCTAGAAAATCAGTCTGGTGATTCCTCAGAAAATTGGACATAGGTATACCATGTCCTAACTATACTATTCCTGGGCATTTACCCAAAAGATGCTCCAACATATAACAAGGACACATGCTCCAGTATGTTCTTGGCAGACTTATTTATAATAGCTAGAACCTAGAAACAACCCAGATGACCCTCAGCAGAGGAATAGATGCAGAAAATGTGGTACATTCACATAATGGAATACTACTCAGCTATTAAAAACACTGACTTCATGATATTTGCAGGCTAGATGGATATAATGGATAGAACTAGAAAATATCATCCTGAGTAAGATAACCTAGTCACAAAAGAACACACATGGTATATAGTCATTTATACATGAATATTAGGCAAAAAGCTCACAATACCCATAATACAACTAACAGACCATATGAAGCTCAAGAAGAAGTAAGACCAAAGTGTGGATGCTTCAGTCCTTCTTAGAGAGGGGAACAAAGTATTCACAGGAGGATATATGGGAACAAAGTGTGGAGGAGAGACTGAAGAAAAGGCCCTCCAGAGACTATTCCACCTGGGGATCGCTTCCATATACAGACACCAAACTCAGACACTACTGATAATGCAAAGAAGTTCATGCTGACAGGAGCCTGGTATAGGTGTCTCCTGAGAGGCTCTGCCAGAGCCTGACAAATACAGAGGCAGATGCTCTCAACCAACCATTGGACTGAGCACAGGGTCCCCAATGGAGGAGGGAGAGAAAGGTCTGAAAGAGCTGAAGGGGTTTGCAACCCCATAGGAAGAACAACAATATCAACCAACCAGACCTCCCAGAGCTTCCAGGGACTAAACCACCAACCAAAGCGTTCACATAGAGGGACCCATGGTTTCAACTGCATACATAGCAGAGGATGACTTTATCAGGCATGAATGAGAGCAGAAGTCCTACGTCCTGTGAATGCTCAATGACTCAATGTAGGGGAATGCCAGGGCAGTGAGTTAGAAGTGCTTGGGTGTGTTGGGGAGCAACCTCATAGAGGCAGGGAGAGGGGGGATTGGATAAGGGGTCTGTGAAGGGGAAAGGGGATAACATTTGAAATGTAAATAAATAAAATATTCAATAAATAAATGAAAAAATAAATAAGTGTTATTACATTTTCTTCCTATTCTTAAGTTGGTTCAAGTACTTAGATAACTACTTTTATGTAAACTGAATCTCTTGGAATTATTTTTATATATTTTCTTCACATTTCATATTCAAAACTTTATAAATATTCTTGTCAATGACCTCCAAATAAAATTAAATACAAAAATAATTACACAAATAAATATATGGGCATATACTCTTATGTTTATTATTGTATTAAAAGACTGAGTATTACATTTGCCTCTTATTTGCTATTTTGACTCTAAGCTCCTAACAAATAAAAATATCTGTACAAATTTTTTCTGTAAATAAAATGTAATATTCTAAATTTTTTCCAGACTAAATGGCACCTCTTGTGAGCTTTACACTTCCAGAAAATGTCTTTCTCAAGCATTTTGAGCCTTCACTTTGGGTTCTAATCATTACCAAAAGTAGCACACCTATCACCCTACAAAAAGTTTCTGTGGCAAGATAGAAATTCAATTTTTGCAGATGTTATCCTCCAAATTGAAAACCTAAATCCTGTCACTACAACTTTAGTTTGCTTTTGCTCTCACAAATAACACAAATAGCTACCACAATTACCAAAAACTAAGCTAATCGTATGATAAGTCGTGCAGTGTAGTCCTTTCTAGAGGACTGATTAATGTTTGCTGTGTGTGTGTGTGTGTGTGTGTGTGTGTTTAATAAATTTGTTTCGATGTATATAAGGATTAATTTTCTTTTTCTGCAATTTCTTAACATTTTGTCTTTGATAGACATCATAGTGTAGTCTAGTGCTTATGCAATAAGGAAATGTCTTTCTCTTTTCATTTTATAGTCATATTTTTGAGTTGGCCAGATTGTGTATTAACTATTCCCAACACTAATTAATTGTGAACTATCAAGTTAGTTAACAATGTTCCTCATAGCCAGGCAGTGGTGGCACAAGCCTTTAATCCCAGAACTTGGGAGACAGAGGCAAGCAAATTTCTGAGGTCAAGGCCAGCCTGGTCTACAGAGTGAGTTCCAGGAGAGCCAGGGCTATACAGAGAAACTCTGTCTTGAAAACAAACAAACAAACAAAACAAAACAAACAACAGCAACAACAACAACAACAAAACCCCACAATGTTCCTCATTGACTTTATGAACAATTTAGAGAAACGAAACATTTCAAATTTCTTTGTAGAACTCTCAAATTCAGAAACCACTTAAAGAAGGACTTTCAGGACATAGAAAATGTTCAACATTTAAATGTTATTTTTGCAATAGCACATAACAACTCCTTTTCAGGCCAAACATTATCTTTATTCACTATAATATTCACAAAATTTTCTATCCTTTGTCCTGAGAAATCTTTATTTTTCCCTCTCAATGTTTCAAGTACCTATTCTTTTTTTTTTAAAGCATGTTTAGGCTTTTATTGAGCTATAAGATATTCTCTCATGATTCTGGGAAGCTACAGTGGGCAACATCTCTCAGTAATATACATGATCATACAGGTAAACCACACATCGTGTTCTACAATGAGACATGTACCTACGATACTAAGTAGGTCACCTGTATTGGTTGATTTTTCAGTTTACCATGGGTCTTTCCTGGTATAACATTAGTCAAGGAACATTTGTATTAATTTTGTTATTCAAATTACTATTTCAAGTACCTATTCTTAAAACAACAACATTTTATAATTTAGTAAACTAAAACTACAGAGAAACCTTCATCATGGCTCTGCTCCTTGAACATGGCTTGTCTACTCGGCTCATCCCCCTTGATCTTTAGGATGCTCTCATTAAGCTATTTATCAATCAGTCTGTCTACCTAGCTGCCTACTCACCACCTACCTCATATCTTAGAAAACTTTTATCAGTTCTAGATTTTATGAGTAATAGGTTTTTAAAAATGTCTTTTAGAAATTTGATGTTTAAGGGGATAATTTATTTTTTAGAAGAATCACTTATCATTTCAAATTAGGACCAAAATGGTAGGCTTAAGTGTTTCATTTTCACATTTTATGCCCTTTATTGTATATAAGCATTTTATATATAAGGAAACTAAACATACACCTATGCACACAGGAGAAAATGTTTATATATAAACACTTTGAGTTTTAAACTCAAGAAATTTAAATGTGAATATATGAAGCAAATTGAGTTAAAGTTCTACTCATATTACAGTAACATAATCTTAACTATTCAATGAAAATGCAAATGAATTGGCAGTTTAGATGAATAACAAATGCCACTACACATTGGATGTATTAAAAAGCCCTTTAGATGGTTGGGTTATAAATTCCAGCACAATTTTAGCATTTGATTATATAGTATACACTTGTGATGTATAATTGGCTACTGTTTCTTATGAGTTAAAAATGATGTATTTATAAATAAAATAAATACTAACATAAAAATTATTTTAATAGATCTTTGAATATGCTTAACAAATCTTTATGTTACTGATGTCAAAATATTGAAGTAGTTGTCACTTGTAGAATATGAACCCAAGTACAAATAAAATATATTTCTCTTCTGTTAATTACAATTCATAAATTTGTAATTTTGAATTTGTATTTTACCATACAAAATAAAGAAATGTGAAAAGTGGCTCAGCAGGGAAGAGCCACTGACTACTCTTCCAAAGGTCCTGAGTTCGGATCCCAGCAACCACATGGTGGCTTACAACCACCCATAATGAGATCTGACACCCTCTTCTGATGCATCTGAAGACAGCTACAGTGTATTACACAGGAGAGAGCTGGGCCTGAGCAAAGCGGGGCCAGAGAGAGTGGGGTGTCCTGAGTTCACTTCCCAGCAGCCACATGATGGCTCATGGCCATCTGTACAGCTACAGTATACTCATACACATAAAATAAATAAATAAAATCTTTAAAAAAAGAAGATAAATAATTTTGAAAAGTCACCAGCTTACATAGTATGATTAACCTTTGCCTTCACTTAAGCCTGAGAGTATTTATGCTAGTGACATATAACTGGCACAGAGATGTAGGGATTATAATTTGTCACTTTTATTTTCCTAGTAAGTTGCCTTAATTAAGGATATATCTACAGGATTTGTAAATTGAGAAAACATTAAATCTCTTCAAACACTTTTCATTTTTTAGCATTAATTTAACCTTTCTCTTAATATAAAGAGATTATCAGTAGTCATGGCAACCTGTTGTTAGTAATATTTCAATTAAATCATTGTGTGTTAAATAACTGTTATCTAAATAACTTTAATGTTGTCTGCAAGGGCTATAGCTACTCCAACTGGAAGTAGGCAACACACACACTTAGCTGAAGGCAGTGCCTTAACAAAGAGAAGTTTATTCCTCCTGCTCTTCTTCTTTTTCCTCCTTCTTCACTTCTTTTTTCCTTTTCCTTCTGTCCATCTTTCCCTCTTGCTTTCTGGACCTATATGTAACTCCTACCATATTAACTGGGTAAGAGTTAGTTTCTTCTAAAAACTCAGTTTGAAGATACAATCTAGACTTATCAGTTACACTGTCAATAACATGCAATAAGAAAAAACAAATTAGATGCTGGATAATGAATTTTTCAGATAAGATAATTTCTTAAAAGTAGATTAAGTCTATGGTAATAAGAAACTGCATCAGGAATGCACACACAAACAGAGATAGAACATATTAGGAGGAACATTGTATTTGGTACATACTCATGTCCTATTTTTAGCTCAGAATCCATGAGTAATATCCTATAAGTCTCATCCTAATGGATGAGAGACAGCAAATTGGACATAGGCATAACTTACTCCCTGTTTCCCAGGTGAAGATGAAATGCCTACAGTTGCCTCCTGCTCCTGGTATCAGACCTTCATTGCTGCGACATAAAATTCTCATTGATATGTACACCAAAATAAACACTTCTTGCCTTAAGTCTTTCTGTCAGTTATTTTATCACAACAGTGGAATGCAAATATAACATACCTATTCTGTATAATGCCAAGTGGACTTGAGTCACATATCCTTGGGTCTCAAATCTTAGGTCTAAAAGTGACATTAGATATCTCCTACTTTTTTATGTTATGGTACAAATGGACAAACAAAATCTTACATATTTCTTTTTTTGGTTTTTCAAATACCATACTGCATATGTGTTTAGAAGAACAGGATGTCAAAGGTTCTAAGGCCAGATAAAATGTAAGGAGGGAAGGGTGTACATAGAGAGAAAAAAAAGAGGAAACAAAACCAGCAAAGTCATTAAAAAGGAGCAACAAAAATGAAATATTTTAAATATGCTTGAAAAATTGTCTTAATAAATACCTAGAAGTTTGTATTTTTATTATTATTATTTATCTCTACCAGGAACTTATGGCAAAAGAAAAGTATTTATTTCATTCTGATAAAGACATAACTGGGACTTTGAGATCAGGCAGCATATAACATTAGTATTATTGAGTGCCAGTCAGCACCATCAGTACCAACATGTGCTATCTAGTACCATTGTGTGCCAACATGTACCACTATGTGTCATCTGTCTTGTAACATCATGTGCCATCATATACCATTACTTGTCATTGTGTACCATTATGTACCATCCAGTACCATCATGGAAACAATAGCTAGCATCAGGGTATTTCTAAAGAATAATGGTTTTCTTGCATAACCTTGGAGTAAAAAAAAAAGATACTAGGAAATAAGAAGTTTCTAAGAGACTTTTCCAAACTCATAAAACTCGCAGGTAAAATTCAAAATTTTAAAATTAATTATCCACAGCATTGTTTGCTTATATGGTTGAAATTCAGCTTGTGTGTATTATTATATCATCATAGTCTCTAACTCATAGAAAGAACTCAGTACATGCAAAATTATTTTTTAAAAGAAATGAAATAAAGACAGACAAACACAGAGTATGATGATACAGAAACTTATACTTCAGTGTAGTATAGTACTAAAATGAATGTTCTGTTCCTATGTAGCTTGTTTTTTGTTTACATTTTCACTCCTACCTTTCAAATCAAGATATTTCCTTTTATGAAAGATTTTGTTCTTAAATGAATTTATAGTATTTCATTTCTAATAATTTTGTTGCATATTGCTTTATAGAAGTAGGTCAATTTAAAAGTTTTTCCAAAGCACTTTAATGTACAAAGCTAAATTTATTTTTATTTGAAAAAAATAAGATTATATGGAACTAATGATAAAAGCATAACTAGACATACTCAACATCATAATCATGTTAAGCACGAGAATGTTCCTGCTCCATATTAGTTGTACACAGAACAGCTTGTGCTGCCTTCATCTTTCTGTACAGAGGTCATATTTCAGGAGCCAGAAATCCATGACTTCTGTCCTTTAAATTTCTGATTGTCAATAGACTATTTTCTTGGCCCATACTGACTGACTTATTTGCCAATCAATCTGTATGTTAAGTCTTTCCCCATGGAATAATCCTATGGTCAGTTTTCTAATGTGTTGAAATAAAAATTCGAGGACAAAGGTGGGCTAAAAGTCTAATTGTGGTGAGGTAATAGAGGACAGGAAATAGATTTCGTTAAAGAAGTGCTAACATATTCTCCCAAGTAACCTTTTTTCTTGTGGTAAGAGCAACTCCTCATTACTGCTATGTTTGTGCACTACTTTAGATTTCCAGTATAAAACAATTGCATCAAAAACAGGTAAAACTTTTGCATGTGAGGTTACAGGCACCATGCATTTGCTGATATGAGGCCCCCAACACACATGCAGCAGAGGACTTCCGGGTCTGTGTTCATGCAGAGATGATGCACCTAATCTTGAAGAGACTGGAGGCCCCAGGGAGTTTAGAGGTCAGGTGGGGTGGGAGGTAGAGATATCCACATGGAGACAGGTGGGTGGGGAGGAGGTATGGAATGTGGAAGAATCAGGGTATCGATGGGGGTGTGGAATAAAATATGAAGTATAAAAGAATTAATTAATTAATTAATTAAATTAATAAAAAATTTCCCCCAAAACATTAATTTATTGATATGCTGTCAAGCTCTAATTTGCCAAAGAGTTATATATAACTTGAGTTCTAATTTTTATTTATCTTTTCTTTGCATAGTTTTTAAAAAATCATATGTTATAAATGGTTTTAAATCTATAAGTAAAAATCAAAAATTAAATCTTTGTGATCATAAATATTTGCTAATGTTTTTTAATGTAGTCACTAAGTAAGAAAGAGTTGTTCCTTAATCATCACACCATTTATCTTTTTATATTTAAAATATAACATGTTTAAAATGCTTTAATGCAATTTAAAAATGGAGAACAGAAAAATATTAATCCATAATTCCTCCTGTCTAAAGGAAACACAGGGACAAAGAGTGGAGCAGAGACTAAAGGAAAGGCCAACAAGAGACTGCCCCATCTGAGGATCCAGCCCATCTGCTGACACCAAACTCAGACACTATTGCTGAAGCCAAGAAGCACTTGCTGAGAGGAGACTAGTATAGCTGTTTTCTGAAAGGTTCTGCCAGAGCCTGACCAATACAGATGCGGATAAATGCAGCCAAACATAGGACTGAGCGTGAGGAAGAAGTTAGGGCAAAGTGGGGAAGAAGTTAGGGCAAAGACTGAAGGAGCTGAAGGGGTTTGCAACCCTATAGGAAGAACAAACAACAATGTCAACAAAATAGACCCCCCAAAGCTCTCAGGGACTAAACCACCACCCAAAGAGTACACATGGGGAGACCCATCTCAAGCTGGATATGTAGCAAGAATTGCCTTATCACTGGGAGGGGAGCCCTTTGGTCCTCTGGAGGATCCATAACCCAGGGTAGGGGAATGCTAGGGAGCTGAGGCAGGAGTAGGTGAGCAGATGGGGAAGCATCCTCATAGAGCCAGGGGGAGGGGAAGGGAACAAGAGGTTTGTAAAGGGAAAACTGGGAAGGGGGATAACATTTGAAATGCTAATAAATAAAATAACTAATAACAAATGAAAAAATTGGGGAACAGAGGTAAGAGGAATCTCAAATGTCTGAGAAGCACTTAAACAAATGTTCAACATTTTTAGTCATCAGGGAAATGCAAATCAAAGCTACTTTGAGATTCTATCTTAAGCCAATCAGATTGGCTAGGGTCAAAAACTCAAGCAACAGCACATACTGGCAAGGATATGGAGAAAGAAGAACACCCTTTCATTGCTAGTGGGATAGAATACAGGTACAACCACTCTGGAAAACAATCTGGCCATTCCTCAGAAAACTGGAAGTAGTCCTACCTAAAGATCCAGCTATACCACTTTTGTGCATATACTCAAAACATTCTCTACCTTAGACACAAGGATATTTGCTTCACTATGTTCATAGCAGCCTTATTTGTAATAGCCAGAAGTTGGAAACAACCCAGATGCCTCTCAACTAAAGAATAGATACAGAAAATGTGGTACATTTATAAAATGGCATATTACTCAACTATCAAAAATGATGACTTCACAAACTTTGTAGGCAAATGGATGGAACTAGAAAATATTATCCTGAGTGAAATAACACAGACTCAAAAGACATACATGGTATTTACTTACTGATAAGTGGATATTATCCAAAAAGTTCAGAATACCTATGATACAACTCATAGACCACATGAAGCTTAACAAGAAGGAAAGCCTGAGTATGGTTATTTCAGTCTCACTTAGAAAGGGAAAAAACAATCAAAAGAGGCAAAGGGAGAGAGGGAAGAAGAGAGGAAAGGAGGGAAAGAGGAAGGGAACAGGGGAGGGAGGGAGGGAGGGATCTGGTGGAAGTGCTGAAGGAAAAGGAAAAAGGAGAACAGATGAGGTATAGGGGGAGACAGGAGAGAAGACCAGAGGCCAGGAGAATGAATAGAAATGTGCAACAGTGTGGGATGGGAGGCAGGGGGATCTCTAGAAAGTCTCAGACACCAGGGTTGTGAGAGGCTCCCAGGACCCAACTGGTATGACATTAGCCAAAATGTCCAATAGTGGGGAGATGGAACCTAAAGAGACCATCTCCAATAGATACACATGGCCCCTAGTAGAGGGATGGGGACACTCACCCATATTCTAAACTTTTGACCCAGATTTTTTCCAGTCTAAAGAAAATGAGGAACAAAAAATGGAGCAGAAACCGTAGCAAAGAAAGGTCATCGAGAGACAGATACAACTTGGGATCCATCACATGTGCAGGTACCAAACTCCACCATTCTAGCTGACGCTATGTTGTGCTTTCAGACAGGAGCCTGGCATGGCTGTCCTCTGAGGAGCTCTACCAGAACTTAACTGAGACAGGTGCAGATACTTACAGCCAACCATTAGACTGAGCCCCGAAACTCCCTATGGAAGAGCTAGGGGAAGGACAGAAGGAGTGAAGGAGATTGCAATCCCATAAGAACAACAACAGTATTAATTAATCTGGACCCCTCACAACTTCCAGAGGCTAAGCAGACAACTAAAGAGAATACATGGGCTGGTAAGTGGTCCCTACTACATATGCAACAGAGAACTGCCTTGTCTGACCTCAGTGGGAAAGGATGCACTTAATCCTGTAGAAACTTGATATCCCAGGGAAGGGAGATACTAGTAGGATGTAGTGGAAGTAGGGGACCATCATCTCAGAAGCAAAGAGAAAGGAGAGTGGGGTGAAGAACTAGTGAAGAGGGGACCAAGAAGAGGGGACAACATTCAGAAAGTAAATACATAAAATAATTGATAAAAAATAATAAATTAATCTACTTAAGTGGGGTGAATTAATATCAAAGATAAAGTCTGGGTAGTCCCTAAGAAAAATATTTAAAATAGATATTGAGGGATGAAAAATTGGCTCACATGATAAAAGTGCTTTTTTCACAAGCATGAAAGCCTGAGTACCATCCTTGGGATCAATATAATTTTCTAAAGAGATAGTAAACTTCACAGAATTATCTTTGACCTCTACATGAGTGCCATGAGACCCAAGTTCCATCACCTGAAACACGCACACTCAAATACTCACACCCGCAAATATTAAAAACAACAATGATGACAAAAAATGGTGATTGACAATTAGATGATGATGATGGAGAAGAAGATGGAGGAGGAGAGGAACAAGAATAAGAACAAGAACAAGAGCAAGAGGAAGGAACTTAAGAGGGTACATAAAAAGGAATGAATTTCGGGGACAAAAACATTTCAATTATAAATTAATGTCAAAAATTGAATTAAGAATATTCTAATAGAGGCAGGAGTGCTCAGGCTGCAGAAGCAGCAGAGCAGCTGGAACAGGGTCCTTCCTGCCTCCATCTGCACCCATCTGGAGCTGGGGCTGTTTCACAGCCCTCTGTGCTTGGTTCCTGCCAGGAGAGAGATCCTCTCCATGGAGTGCTCTGACCCCCAGACCCAGAGATGACACTGCCATTTTCTCTCAGGTGACTGTCTAAGGTAGGATAAGCAAGGTACACTCAGGCCACTGAATGAGTTGGAACAGAGTCCTTCCTGACTCCATTTGCACCCAGGAGCTCAGGCTGTTCCAAAACCCTCTGTGCATGGATCCTGTCAGGAGAGAGCTGGTCTTCCAGGAATGCTGGCACAGGCTTACAAGTCCACAGGAGGGACAAGCTCATGGCAGAGACAGCAAGACCAACACCAGAGATAACCAGAAGACAAAAGGCAAGCACAAGAATGTTACCAACATAAACCAAGACTGCATGACACCATTAGTAAATGGCTAGTAAATATCTTCAACAAAATTATAGAAGAAAACTTCCCTAATCTAAAGAAAGAGATGCCCATGAACATACAAGAAGCCTATAGAACTCCAAATAATTTGGAACAGAAAAGGAATTCCTCCTGTCACATGATAATCAAATCATCAAATGCACAAAACAAAGGAAGAATATTAAAAGCAGTAAGGGGAAAAGGTCAAGTAAAATATAAAGGCAGAGCAATTAGAATTACACCAGATTTCTAGCCAGAGACTATGAATGTCAAAAGATCCTAGGATGATGTCATATAGACCCCAAGAGAACACAAATGCCAGCCCAGGCTACCACACAAAGCAAAACTCTCGATTACCAAAGATGAAGAAAACAAGGTATTCCATGACAAAACCAAAATCACACAATCTTTCCACAAATCCAGCCCTTCAAAGGATAATAAAGAAAAACTCCAACACAAGGAGGGAAACTACATCCCAGAAATAGTAAGAAAATAATCTTCTTTTAACAAACTAAAAGGAAGATAGCCACATAAACATAGTTCCACCTCTAACAACAAAAATAACAATAAGCAACAAACACTTTTCCTTAATATATCTCTTAACATAATGGACTCAATTCCCAAATGAAAAGACATAAACTAAAAGACTGGATACATAAACAGGACCCAACATTTTGCAGCATACAAGAAACTCACCTCAGTGTCAAAGACAGCCGCTACCTCAGAGTAAAAGTGTGGGAAACAATTTTCCAAGCAAATGGACCCAAGAAACAAGCTGGAATAGCCATTCTAATATCGAATAAAATCTACTTTAAACCTAAAGTTATCAAAAAAGATAAGGAGGGACATTTCATATTCAGAATAGGTGAAATCTACCAAGATGAACTCTCAATTCTGAACATCTATGCACCAAATGCAAGGCATCCACATTCATAAAAGGAATTTTGCTAAAGCTCAAAGCACACATTGCACCTCACACAATAATAGTGGAAGATTTCAAAACCCCACTCTCAGCAATGGACAGATCATGGAAACAGAAACTAAACAGCGACACAGTGAAACTAACAGGGCACAGGAGAAAATTTCCTGAACAGAACACTAATAGCTTATCAACAAATGAGACCTCGTCAAATTGCAAAGCTTCTGTAAGACAAAGGACACTGTCAATAGGACAAAACATTAACCAATAGTGTGGGAAAAGATCTTTACCAACCCTACATCTGATAGAGGGTCAATATCTGATATATACAAAGAACTCAAGAAGTTAGACTCCAAAGAATCTAATAACTCTATTAAAAATGGAGTACAGAGCTAAATAAAGAATTTTCAACTGAGGAATATTGAATGGCTGAGAAGCACCTAAAGAAATTTTCAACATCTTTAATCATCAGGGAAATGCTAATCAAAAACACCCTGAGATTCCACCTCACACCAGTCAGTATAGTTAAGATCAAAAATCCAGGTGACAGCAGATGCTGGCAAGGATGTAGAGAAAGAGGAACACTCATCAATTGCTGGTGGGATTTCAAGCTGGAAATCAGTTTGACAGTTCCTCAAAAAAAAAAAAAATTGGACATAACACTACCTGAGAACCCAGCTATATCACTTCTGGGCATATACCCAGAAGATGCTCCAACATGTAATAAGGACACATGCTCCACTATGATCATAGCAGCCGTATTTATGATATCCAGGAGCTGGAAAGAATCCAGATGTCCTTCAACAGAGGAATGGATACAGAAAATGTGGTACATCTACACAATGGAGTACTACTCAGCTATTAAAAAATGATCAATTCATGAAGTTCTTAGACAAATGATTGGAACTAGAAAATATCATCCTGAGTGAAGTAACCCAATCACAAAAGAACACACATGGCATGCACTCACTGTGATAAGTGAATATTAGCCCAGAATTTTAGAATATTCAAGATACAATTCACAGACCACATGAAGCTCAAGAAAAAGGAAGTCCAAAGTGTGCATACTTTGGTCCTTCTTAGAAAGTGGATCAAAATATCCAGGGTAGGAAATATGGAGACAAAGTTGGGGCAAAAACTGAAGGGAATGTCATCCAGTGACTGTCCTACCTAGAGATCGATCCCATATACAGTTACCCAGCCCAGACACTATTGTAGATGCCAACAAGTACTTACTAACAGGAGCCTGATATAGCTGACACCTGAAAGGCTCTGCTAGTGCCTGACTAATACAAACGTGGATACTCACAGCCATCCACTGGACTGAGCATAAAGTTCCCAATGGTGGAGCTAGAGAAAGAACCCAAGGAGCTGAAGGGGTTTGCAGCCCCATAGGAAAAACAACAATATGAACTAACCAGTACCTCCAGAGCTCCCAGGGTCTAAACCACCAACCAAAGAGTACACATGGAGGAATCCATGGCTTTAGTTGCATATGTAGCAGAGGATGGCCTTGTGGAACATCAATGAGAGGAAAGGTCCTTGATCTTGTGAATGCTTGATGCCCTATTTTAGGGGAATGCCAGAACAAGAAAGTGGGAGCAGGTGGGTTAGTGAGCAGAGAGAGGGAAGATGGGATAGGAGGGATTCAGAGGGGATAAAATTTGCAATGTAAATAAAGAAAACATCTAATAAAAAAGAATATTCCAATAGAGAAATTATAGAGCCATAGAGACCCTATAATAGTATTAAAATAATGTCAGAAGTCCTTTCTTATGTTTCTTATGAATCTTGATTTCAAATATAAATTAGCCAAACTCCCTAACTAAAAGCAAAGACTAGGTGAACTGTCAAAGTAACATGCTCAACTGTATCGTGTGTAAGACCCACATTACACCTGCAGACATAACTATTCAGAAAGTGAAAGAATGAAATAAGTATTTTAAAATATTGATAAGTGAAGTAAAATTGGGGTATCTTTTTTAACATAAGACAACATGGATTTTAAATTAAAAGAACTTAGAAGAGACAGAGAGGAGCAGTATAAATAGACAAAAAAGTCAAATCATCAGGAAGATAAAATATTTACAAACATACAGGCTCAATAATGGAGTTCCAAATGTATTATTCAAGAACCGAAGGGAGAAACTTTTACCATAAGAACTACAGACTTCAATATCCTGCTTTCAATAGTGAAGAAAAAAAGATGAATAAGTTAAGGATTTAAATAGCACTATGTAGCTTATAACTTTAATCTAATCTGTAAAATCCTAGTATACAATTACTTAGAATAAACTATTTGCTAAATCATAAAATAATTCTAAAACAATTTATAAGCATAATCATTCAAAGGTATCTTCTTAAATCACTATGAAATTAAAGTATATGTCCATAATATAAAGATAACATAAATCAGAAATATGTGGAAATTAGAGAGTGTGTACTTAAAACAACAAGAAGCAATCACATGCAATACAGTTAATTACTTCGTAAGGAATGGGAAATAGCACATGATATATCTGAACCAGAAGATAGGAAGCAAACTAAGCATAAAGCTAGCAAAATAAAGAAAAAATAATTTAAAAAGTAGATACACAAAATAGTTGACAGGAAAACAATAAATTTATGATGCCAAAAGTATTGTAGTCAATGTCACTTATGGGCTGTGATGCTCTACAATGAATTGTGAATTGATGCTAATTACTGTGCAATAACAAATGATATTTTTAAATTTAATACTAATTATCTTAACTTAAAAAATATGGTTATGGTTTATGAATTTTAAAAGAAAATCACAGTAACAAAGAAAATCAAGAAATTAAACAGCCATGTTTGTGTGAAATATAATAGTGTAGTATATTTTTTTATTAGATGTTTCCTTTCTTTACAATATCTCCTTTCCCAGGCTTCCTCTCCCCTCCTCCTGCTCACCACCTCACCCCCTCCTGCTTACTGGCCCTGGCATTCCCCTACACTGGGACATAGAACCTTCACAGGGCCAAGGGCCTCTCTTCCCAATAATGACCAACTTTGCCATCCTCTGCTATACATATGCTGCTGGAGCCATGAGTCCCACTATGTGGATGCCAGCAAGTGCTGGATGACAGAAGCCTGATATAGCTGTCTCCTGAGAGGCTCTGACAATACCTGACTAATACAGAAGTAGAGGCTCACAGTCATCCATTGGACTGAGTACAGGGTCCCCAATGAAGGAGCTAGAGAAAGGATCCAAGGAGCTGAAGGGTTGCAGCCCCTTAGGACGAACAACAATATGAACTAACTAGTACCCTGAGAGCTCCCAGGGACTAAAACTCCAACCAAAGAATAGTGTAGTATAAAGCTACAAAATGTCTACATTTATGAGGAACAAAATTTAAAATGTATTACTTGAATGGATATCAATCAAAACAAAACTTTCAACAGAATACTAAAGGACATTTATTTGTTTATTTTTAATCAAGAGCACATTTGGAAAGAAAAATATAACTTTATATGTGAAGATAAAGTAACAGTTTAAACAAAATTAATATCAAAACTATTAATTCATATGTGTAATATTTTACTTTCCAGCTCAATTTTAGGAATACATTGTTGTATCCTGCTCAGCATCAGTGTAATGTGACTTTTTCTTTCCATTATTAATACACAGAAGAGTTTCACAGCATCAAGTTCAGGAGGACAGGACAGGAACCCAGCAAGGTAAAAAATTTAGCAGAAAAAAATTGCAGCTCATTCTGTCTTACTATTTATTATGTTATTGTCAGAAGGAAATTTATGTGTTGGGGCAATCAGGGCACTTCAGTGGAGAAGGCTTGGGAGCAATAACAAGACATGAGCAGGCCCTGAGTGAAGATGGCCTTCATAAATTAAGGGTCGGGCAGGAAAAAAATTTGATGACCCAACACGTAAATCTAATTGTGAAATCAATTTATCTAGTTTCTTGGTTTGTTCCCATTTGTTATTTATGCTTTTAATTTTGGCTTCGACAGCAGTCATAAGTTTGCTAAATATACTGTTCTCTTTGGATTTGCCTTTGGGAATAAAACTGATTACATACATCTTAGCCTGCTTGCTAGAACTGGATTAAACCTTTTGAATATATAAATATAACTGTGGAGGGGAAAGGAGATTGGTGAGAACATAATGTGATTAGTTTTATCTTCAAAACAGGTGACTTCATTTTAGAGTCAGAAATAACTTACTTTTAGAGTTCAGCAGAAAAGAAAATATTTTTTGTAAGTGCTGCTAATAGTTAAGAAGTACCAGCATTTAGATATTAATTCAAAATCCCGAAGGGCAATAACCAGGAATAAAAGAAATCAGAACAATATCAATTCAAAGGACTTGAGTTGGAGTTTAAACATTAACAGTACAGTTTATTCTCACAATTTTAGAACACACATTTTCTGAGACAGCCATGAGAATTGTCAACATCAGACCAGAAAAATAAGTCTTATTATTCTGAAGGTTTTAGGCATTTTCATGGAAATAAAAACATGACTATTATTTCTGTCTAATGCAAAAAAAAAAAAAAACCCAAAAACCCAGGATATTAAAACTATTTCAAAAAGTTGTCTTTCATAAATCTTTAGCATGCAATTTTAAAACTTTTGATTGTTCAATGTATTTATCCAATTGTACACAAATCATTGTAAGATAGAAGACTATTGTAAGTTATTAGGTATAAATGTCAATAACAGTATAATGTGAACTAGTCCACACTATTAAACATGAATATAAAATTATCAATATTTGTTATTTGAATGTTTTGAAAATATGTGTTACCTCAAATTGCATAATGAAAGTAGGTTTTGAACTCTCACCTAACAAATGAGCAGGATTTTTAAATTCTATAAAATACTTTTGAATAATCCATCTTTCTATATTTATTTAATGAAAGATTATTTGTTCATGTGAAACTCCTGAAACTTTATATATTATAAGTCGGAAATACAAATTGGCAAGGCACTCTGGGTAGGTATTTATTGTTTATTATTAAATTTAACGTACACATAATCTTAAATGTACCTGATCCACCTGTGTTTACTCATTAGGATTGAAAACATATGTCTACCCAAAACCTCAAATAGCAACACTCATAAGCTATCTTACAATATCCAGAAACAAATGATACCCAAATATTAATAAAAGAATAAACCGTGATGTATAATTACAATAGTGTAAAAGTAATTAAATATTTGATGATAGAAGCATTGGTATGACTGTAAAAATGTGACGTATAAATGAAGAATCCTTACACAAGTAATACTAAGTGCATAATTTTATTAACAATCCTTTTTTAGTTCCAGTAAAACTATACTGCAGTGAGAGAAATTAAAAACTGATTAACTCAAATGAGCATGATATTGAATGGAAACTGTCATAAATTTACTTACTGGTGAGATAGTCATGGTATGTGCATTGATGTGGATATACTCAATGTTTTGTTAAAACCATATGAAATATGTTAAAAATCTAAAGTATACAAAAATATGCTATTCCACTGTAGAAAAATATCTCAAATAAATATTAACATTTCTTAAGTTTTATTTAGTCATTTCTTCACTCAACAGATAGTTGCTGTTTCTTCAGAGGTGTGCAAAATCGCTACTTTGATACAGAATTTTGCAGTATGAGATTTTGCAGACTTCAGTCGCCACCTTCTAGTGCAGCCTAGACTCCCCTTCCAGGGAGGGGACATCAACTCACTTACAAAACCTTTGATCCAAAATTTGTCCAGCCTACCAGATACACAGGAGTAAAGATGGAGAACAAACTGAGGAAACAGTCAACCAATAACTGCCCCAATTTGAGACCCATCCCATGGGAGAAAGCTAATCCAAGAATAGCCATCTATAAACAGAAAGGACAAAAATTCAGTAGTTGTTCAGTCAGTGTGGCTGGATATTTTCACTTGGTTTCAGTCTATAGCCACAGGAAGAAGTAGGCTCTAATGCCAGTAGAATGGACTTGCCAATAAGAGTGATAAACAGTAGGCAGAGAGCAAAAGCTTCCTTCTTTACTCATCATATTGCCTGCCAGCAGAAATTGTGGTCCAGATTAAGTGCGGATCTTCTCACCTAAAAGATTTCAAGATAATTTATAAGAACTTTTTATTTGAAGAGAACTGTGTGGTACATGTAGCATAATGCAACCAGTTCAAAATTGTCACAACAGCTTTTAGAAACCCTGCTAGGAAGTTTCTATTTCAGTAAATGAGACATCATTTGTAGCATGTTTGTATGGTACTTTTCTTTTGTGAATTTAACCATGTTTATAAAATGAAAATAGGATAAAATTAAACCCCTTTGACCACACACACACACACACACACACACACACACACAGACACACACACACACACACAGACATACACACACACACACACACACACACAGACACACACACACACACACACTGTATACAGATTATAAGTGGGTCTTTTCAATGGTTTAATTAAGAAGAGCCCCACCAGGTATACTGAGAACCTTGGGTTTTATTTCTAGATGTAATAGGTTGACAACAAATAGTCATCATAGAGATGATAAAAACATTACATTTAGGGCTGAGTGCTCCAAAGTCTCTCCTTCAATGAACATAGTCTAGTTTTGAATCTTTTTGTTAACTACCATCTACTGTAAAAAAGGAGGTTCTCTGATGAGTGTTGAGTGATTTTCTGCTCTTTGGGTGTGACAATATGTCATTTTGGGGTTGTTATCATTATGCTCTTTTAGTAGAATAATAGTAGCAAGTTTTCCACAGGAACCAAGACCTATATGTCTTATGTTCTTGAGCACTTTAGCATTGTCAGGTACTAGTTTCATCTCATGGAGAAAGTTTACATCCAATCAGAAAGTGGTTGATTACTCCTATAACATCTGTTCCACTATTGCAACACTGTATCTAGTACAAATGTGTCTGTTGTAGGTTTATAGATTGGTGAATTGGCATTTTTCTCCTCCACTAGGATGTAAACTATCTTCTAGCTCTATAAACTTTAGTCAGTATTGGTTGGTCTTCCTGTTGAGCACTAGCTCCATTTCTCTGTGTTCAGTTACATAGTAAGCTGTGTCTTCAGCAATATATCCTTCCTATCAAGTAATACAGAGTAACCAACAACTTTGGCAATAGCCTATGACATTTGTAGAGAGTCTATGGGACCACTTTGGACAACAACTGAAGAAATGTATCCATTCCTAGAACTGGAAGTTTTACTTGGTGTTATAAGATATCTAATTGGGACATTGTCTTTCCCATTAGTGACTGTAGTTGATTTTCTAGCACAAGGGCATCTTGGCAGTCAGGAGGCAATGAATAGCACAAAAATCACACCATACAACAAACCTTTCTCAAGAGATTTATTGGGAAGAAGAACAGACTGGCAGCTGCCTTTGAACACGAAGAGGCACAGCAACAGCCTGTGCAGAGGGTCAGGCTTACATAGGGTCTTTAAAGCATATATGGTGAGCTAGGGTAAAAGTACAGCACAGGCCAAATTCTGCTTCCCCATCGTGGGGGTGTAGATTTCCAATTCCCAGAGCTTTGGGTCAAAACAGGGGCAGGGAGTTATTCATTGTCCCTTTTATTATATTCCTCTCTTTTTGTTTAATTTTATTGCTATTTCTTGCTGTTTGGGAGGATTAGGGCAACTTTGATCTTCACCATCAGTGTGTGATTGGGAGTTGTAGGCCTCTTGTCCTCTAGATATGGCTTGATGATCTTATAATAATAACTGACTAAAGAGCTGGGTAGAAGTATCTTGAATTTGATGTAGATGAAAACTACACAAGAAGTTTAGAAAACAGGGTACAATTTGTAGAATTAGGAAAAGGAAGAGGACTGAATTAAAATAGAGCAAGATACAATTCTATCTGATCCACTGGCTAGAGACATTGAGCTGTTCCTTTTATTTTGGAGATTTGTTTGGAGTTGTCGAATTTTGACTTTTATTATAACTGACTGGTTGACATAGAAGCAATATTCCTCCTTGAGGAAGAGGAAATGCAACCCTTCTCTGTTGCTAATAGATCTAATTCTTGCTGATTTTCTCTAATGGTTTTCAAGTGGTTTGCATGAAAACAAGAATTTTTCTTAAAGTCAAACCATAACATTCTTGTCCTGCAAAAGAGGGTTGAGTGCCCTATAATATTGCAGATCAAGAGGTTTCAAAGGAAAAAAATCTGCTACTTTTGCTATTTTTTAGCATACAATGAGTGATATTGTATTACTTTAACAGAATATAATGATTGACAAAATGGGTGTGGGGCTAGTTTCCAATCAATTTAATCCAAGCTACAATCATTACAAATTAGGGAATCTTAAGTGAGAAATACCAGTAATGTCAGCTATCTGGCCTCATGTGTCCCCTGAAGACCATAGTGCAGCTTGATATCTAGCAAAAGTAGCAGATATTGCTCAGCCACCTTGACCACACTCAGTTTATAAGTAGACAGAGAAGACTGATGAAGGAAAACATGAAAACCTAGGGAAGAAAAAATCACAGAAAAAAATGGATAGCAATTGTATGGTCTCTGCATCCCATTTCCATAGTCTGATATATTAAATAACATTGCCTGACTATATTTTTTAATGGATTCACTATCCTATGGTCTTAGAGCATGCCAGATATATGTATGTGTGTATATATACATATATATATACATGTGTATGGGTGAGTGGGTGTGGGGGTGGGGATGGGAGTGTGTGGGGGTGGGGGTGTGGGGGGGTATGTGGAAAAGCTCTTTGCTAGAAGCATCATAGTTTTTGAAAGAACAAAGGGACTATTAATTGGATTAGCATTCTTTCGTAACCCAATCAGTGGCTGGTGAATGACTATAAAAGAAAAGAAGTGTGATCACATGTGGGTGGGATTTTGACTTCATGATACTCTAGAGAAGGGTCAACCAAATCTACCATTTTTGATCAGACTTCTACTTCTCATCAGATATGAATAAACAAACAACAGCAATAAAAGCACCAACAGTAAATGTGTGGTTCAGACGGGAAAAGCAGCAGCACACAGCAACACTCACAGAACATTTTACTTGGATCTTATCAATATCAAGAAATTATAGAAGATAAAGAAAGGTATGGAGAAAAATATCATTTAAAATGAACTTGGGAAGCCAAAGAGGCATTTAAAATGTAAAACATACATTTTATTGTTTGTAAAACTGGCTTCAAATAGTTTGGGAAACATAGAGGATGAGAACATATACAAAATAAGACTGGAAAAGAGTAGAAAATTTCAGAAACTGATTACCCAAGAATATTGTACCTTTGCCTCCACTCTGGTGGATTCCTAACAAATGTAGTGGTTTAATGAAAACAAAATAATAGGATGCTTTAGCACTTTGTCTGTGTTCTACATAATTATCAATAAGACATAAAAATAAACATGTTGATGACTTAGAAAATAGTAATAACCAATTGCACCATATTAAATGAGGTGAAGTCACAAATTGACACCAAATTGACACCTGGAAGACTAGTGTCTTCTTATTGTATCACGAGAACAACATCAAGTACTTATTCAGCTTTTGAATTTAAAAAGCAAATAAAAATATTCATCAAAGACAAAAGAACAAGTATAAAAAAGTATAAACAATAAGTATAATCAAGCTAAAAGTAGAAAGACACTAAAGATGATAATTTGATCAAGGAGAGAACTGAATACCTTAGTCTTTCAAAACTATACTAATCAATCAGAATAAACTACAATCAATCAGAGTTAAGGTGAAATATTTAGTTGCAACAGATACAAGAACTAAAGTAATGAGAAAGTGTTTTAAATTACTTATTAATGCATTGGAATGTATTAACAGGGCCAAATCTTACTGGCATTTCTGAAACAGCCTGTGAGAACATCAAATTTTCACTAAGAATGAAAGTCTAAAGCAGTTTTAAGATGTTTATTAATCACATTAGTTGTCAATAAAAGCCCTAAAAAATAAATGTTTCTTTTTAGACAGTCATCTAAAACATAAAGAGAACAGCTCCATATACATGCTTCTGGCTCTGCATCAAATCAGTAGGAGTGGGTAGATGGGTGGCTGGAGGAATGCCCTCATAGAAGCAAGGGAAGAAGGATGTGAAAGGAAAGTGGAATGTGATAGGGATAGGGAGGGAAACCAGAAAAGGAGATAACACTTGAAATGTAATAAAGAAAATATTCAATAAAAAATATCAACATCTCAATTATGTTGTTTATACAGTTCCTTTACTCAGGACCACATTATCCTATTTATGCTTATATTTATTTATTTGTTAAAGGTAATGATTTGATGAGGAGGAGACACTTCAGGGTTTAACCAACTGCTACCTAAGTATGAGAACCAGACTGTAGAAGCCCATTGCATATTCAAAATATCAGACATGGCAGTAAACATCTGTATCTAGAGCTCTGAGAGCCCAAGTCAGGTGGATGAGAGCCCAAGTCAGCCAGCCTAGCCAAAATGGTGAGCTCAAAGTTTAACAAAAGACCTTGTCTCAAAAAAGAAAAAAATGAAAGAGAGGTAGAGAGAAAATTTAAGGAGAGCTCTCCATGTTACACTCTGGTCTTCAATATACCCACACAGTGAAGCACACAAATATGACACATGCACATGTATGCACTCATGCACACACACACACACACACACACACACACACACACACACAAAATAAAAAGAGAAAGTAATGTATTCAATAGCTTTTTATCCACGTTCTGTTTCATTCATTAATATTGTTCAAAAGAAGAATATTCAATTTGATTCTAATTTAATTATAAATAAACTTTAAATTTCTTGAAATATATTCATTTGTTTTCATTTATTAAAAATATTTGTGTATTCATTGTACTTTACATTTATTTTTTCTTCAGTTTCACTTATTATTTCTGAAAATCAAAACTAAACAAGGAAAATTCTTCAGTGTCATCACTACTGCACAAGCACACCTCCCTATTCTCATGATTCCTTATGACCTGCATAATCATACAGTTTATATATTACAATGTTGTTTATTGACTATCTTACTTCATAGAAGAAAGCTCTATAAGATGAGAGCAGGAGTTTTGTGTGTTCGTTTTTGTTTTTGTTTGCTGTTTTAAGTTTTTGATCTTTATAGCTAAATTTCTAGACACACATAAATGTTCACTTAATACCTGTTGAAGACTTGCAATGGATCAGTAAGGTCATGTACACAATGCATGAATCATTATCAACATGGTTTCTTACATGTCAAGATCATGTTTCTGCACTTTCAGAGGAAAAACCACATGAATCATTCAAGTAATAGTGTAAAAAAATGATCATAGAATCACAGCATACAAAAGGAAAACTCAGTAAAGATAGGACATAAATCTACCAATGTCAGAACTAACATTATTTTGTCACTGATGAAACAGGGATATTACTTTTGCTTTTCCAAGTTTTAGAATTTAAATTATATTTGACTACAAATGCTACCTAATATAATTCTTTTTTTCATCCAATGCACCAAAAATTAAGCTCAAGATATTATGCAAATAAGCAAGACTGGATGAAATGAAACAACTTGGCAAATTAGAAACTACATGCAATAATGTTTCAAAGATTAAATACCTAAAGCCTGCTGCATGTTCCCAGAAAGCACAAAGCTATCATATCTATATGAGTCTACATACAGCACAATGCTGGGACAGATAATGCAATTCAAGCTACAGAATTAAAAAGTAAAGGAAATTAGCTTTAAATCTTGCATTGACTTCCTGGGTATATAATCTTACAGAGATAATTTAACTGATTCTATGTCTTGGTTTCTTTACCCCAAATACAGAGTTTAAATCATCTCCTTGTTTGTTGTGAGGCTCAATTATAATAATGATCTGAAAAATGCTTCTGCTGACTAATGTTTAATAAATAAGTCTATTCCAGACATGGCAGTAGACATCTGTAATTTCAGCACCCATGAAGTAGAGGCAGACAGGATTCAAAACCAACGTGGCCTTCAGAGTTTTTCAGGCCTTCAAGGGCTCTACTTATTATAATTAGTTATAATAAATAAATAACTTCTTTTATTCTTTAAAATAAATATTTGATAGAAAAGATTGGGTTATAAAAAATAAACTTTAGTTATAGAACTCACACACACATGCACAAACACATAAACACACACACACACCACACACACACACACACACATACACACACACACATACACACACATATTAAGATCATCATGAAATTGACCTGAAACACTTGATCTCCTTCTCTTACCTCCCAAGTGCTGGGAACATAAGCATTCACCAGCTACGCCCAATGCTGTGTAAATATTTTTAAATTAAAATTTCAATATTATTTCAGTATTGCACTAGGTTTTAAATATCACAGAAAATACATTTGTTAGTAATTAAGAGCAGGATACAAGTATTACTAAAGGCTTTATGTATAGATTTAAGCTTGAAATACAGGATCTAAAAATGTATTAGATTTCTAATCTCTAGATTAAAAATAGGAGAAAGACAATTTCTGATGTGGCACAGAGATATAAGAAGCCATGCATGATTTCTAAACTATCACTTTTATCTTGAGGAATTGTAACTATTGACTGTCTCACCCTGCATATGCCTACATTCTTAGGAACCACTTACAACCATTAGGATAGATTGTGTCTTCATCCCAGTGTGTATAATGTCTAGTTTTCTGTTCACCAAAATAAAGCATGTTAAATGGTTCTTTCTTAAATAATAAATACAAAAGTAAATCACTTAAAATTGAATGCATGTACTTTTCCCTATAGGAAATCACAACAGATCAAGAATATTCATGTGTTTTTAAAAGTATTTGCCTCCGTGATTTAAAGATTGAGACAACTAGCCAAAGTCATCTCTTTGGCTGAAGAATAAGGCCTGCTGAAAGTTAAAACGAGAAGTACCCTACAGAATGACCTTCCTGGGGCTGAGGATGGTATCTCATTGGGTAAAGTTTTACAGTGAAAGCATAAGGAACCTAGTTTGGCTGGAACCTATTTAAAGTTGCAGAGATGGTGACATGTTCCTGTAACCCATACTATGAGGGAAACAGTGCCGGGAGATATGCTAGAGTTCACAGGCCAGCATATCTAATCAGCCTGTGAACCATTGATTTAGAAAGAGACATTGTCTCAAGGAATCAAGGAGGAAAGCATGAGAGAGGGACTCTCAGCATTTAATGATTACCCGTGACTTCTTCATGTACTTGTACACCCCCAAACACAGATACACAGATACATACAAGTTAAATACATGCATGGTCACACCCAACTGCACAAATCTACACACACATATGCATTCAGTGCATGCATATGCTCACCCATCCTCGCATATACAGAAACACATATACATTTAGCACACACACATGCAAACACACACACAAATACACACACGCATATACAAACACAAAGACACACACACACAGGCACACACATACACACACACACACATCTTTCCTTTATACCCTCAAGAAATAGGTAATGAATTTATATACATGACTTTTTTAAAAAATATTTTCAAAATCATTGAAGTTTTGAAGTTTCCAAACAACTTCTTTCATGACAGGAAGAAATTTGTCCATGCATAATACTGAGCAAATAGTCACCTTACCACTACTGATTAGAATATATAGGTCTTGCATGACTGAAGAACCTAATGGTAATAATATACAAAATTATTTGTTAATAAGAAAAATAAGTAGAGCATTGAGCCAAAATTGAAGTAGGAAAAATAATTCTATAGACATATTTACATTCTAAGGGTTTCCTTTAGTAAGTTATTAATGGATTAAAATGGCCACTTATGTCATTAATTTCATACCCAATCTTAGCATAGTATTTATATATACCAACCATCTGATATAACAAAAAGGGGCCCGATAGTGAAATTTAAGAGATGGCAATTTGCACAACCACTTTTTAACATTTTTATCCAAACAAATATCAAGTCATTTCTAGGCATCAGTGAAAGTTTTCTCCTGATGCTGACTTCAGCGGGGGAAGTGCTTAGGGTTCTATGGTTCTGCTGCTGCTGGAGAGAGGTAATCACCTATTGATGAAGGTAAATTAACTCCCTGTAGGGAGAAGCTTGCCCTCTGCTTTCTGTTTCAATGCATTAAACCCAAATCTGCAAACTCTCCCACTGATAAACAGGCTCTTGTGATTCAAAGAGACATGCAAAACTTCTAGGAAATGTTCAGAGGAAAAAAAAATGAAGCTATGCAAAACCAATGGCAGTACCAGTCCTACTGAAAGCCAGTTTATGTAGAGCAAACACTAGTGATGAACTGAAAAGGTAAATCAGTCTCTCAGAAGACAACTGGAAGCTTGTTTCGTTATCTTTTTTCTCAGGCTAAATAAATAAATGAGTATCTTACAAATTTGAGAAGACACAAGTGTTTTTAAAGTAAAATCCAGTGATATGCCAAGATCAAATATGATTATGTTCATTGAATTAAACGTTTCCTGTATAAATTCACTATAAAAAGACAAAACTTGGTGGAAAAAGATTGATTAACAACAGTCCATGATGACCTTAATCCATTTTACCTGCTCATGAGACAAGGAATTTTGAACTTTTGAAACTTTTCATTTAAAATTAGCATCTAATCTTTCTATGCACCTATTCTGACCGTGGGGATAAACCACAGTTACTTTAAGCTACAGATGAATCTCTGCAGATATGTGGCTGTTTTGCCTGCACATCACCAGTTCCTGCAGTCAGCAGTGTAATATATGAAAGTTCCAGTTGTATATTATGTTACCCAAAAGTTTGAGGAATTGTAATGCATAATGTAACTCTTTGATCTCTAGATTTATTTGTAAACAAAGCCATTATAAAAAAGTTACACAAAGGATTTTTAGTGATATGAGGGACTTTTACATATAGCAACATTAGTGGAGAATTTATCTTCTGCCTTAATAGTCTTAGTTAAGGCAAGACCTTTGCGATCTTTTTCCAAGAAAGAACTCTTTGCCTTTCCTTCATACATAATATTTAGCCTCTGAATCTATGGCTGAGAAAATGCTTTCTTGTTTTGTTCAAAAAATTAATTCTGTCTCTTGGAGCAAATTGTCTCACCTAAAGTGAGGTCTCTGGATGTGCCCATTGGGAGCTTCTATCGTTGCATGAGATATACAAGTATTAGAAGTGACAAGAAGAGGATCCTTCGTTGGTTTTCTTTGTTACACTCCTGCAACTTCTGGTTCTATCTTTTTTTCTAGTAGTAGTTGATGACAGAACCACTTCTAGCACTACAAATTATCATAATGCTTGCTACTAGGCAGGCAAGGGAAAATAAATAGATAAACGTAAATTACAAAGTTTGTTAGGTTCTATTCCATTTTTCTTCAGTATTTATCTACTATGGACTTACTTTAAAATGATCTTAGTGAATTTCAAAATACAAGATTCAGGTTCGATTACTCTTGGTTGAGCCCAACTTTAATGCCTAAATCAATTGAAATCAAAGTGGATTAGTTTAAAAACTAATGAGTGAAATCAATCCATTCAAAGTGGATTAGTTTAAATAACACAGTCATACAAAATTAAGTTGTAATACATAGAAAAGACATGTATGTTTTATTTATATGGATGGTGTATGGGTGTATAAACTTCATAATAACCAATCAAGGGATTTTTTTGAAAGTACAGTCACATAGTACAAACTATATCATAAATCCCTTTAATCTGATTCACTCGAAATTAAGCATACCTTTTTCGTAGTTATTTTAACTATAAATGATTTACAGGGCCTAGAGAAGTGGCTTAATGATGAAGAGCTTGCACTTGTCTTGCGGATGTAAGAAATACATTTTTATGGTCTATTTTCAATATGAGATATGCGTGGAGTATATCACAGTTACACGTATGCAAGAGATCTCAGGCCCCTCTTTCCCTTAGCTGGCAACTTGCACCTGTGATGTCCAAACCTTGAGAGTTGGGATGTTTAAAGAGTCTGCTAAGTGAGTAAGCCCACATCAGAAAAGGAGGACAGTCTCAATTCCAAACTTAGTCATTACGCCTTGCATTTAAAAGAAGAGGACAGAAATTTCTCATGATCTTGGGACTTTCAAGCATTGCCTTATACTGGCCAGGGTACTTATACTTCTCTAATACCAGCATCCATACTTCAGAATAGTGTATTTTAAAGCTGCTTCACAATCCACAAACCCAAATAACAAGGAGGGCCCAAAAGAGGCTGGTCGAATCTTTTCGAAAGGGAAATTAAGACAGATACCATAGATATCAGAGTGAATGGATTTGGGAAGGACAGGGAATGGAAAGGGAAGCAGTACGAGGTAGGGTATTCTGTGTAGGGAGAGCAGGGAAGATAACAGAAATCAGGGTAGGGACTCCACAGGAAGAACAGAGCCAACTATCCTGGACCACAGCGCTCCCCAGACTGAATCACCAACCGGAGTGAGTATGGACTGTGCCTACCTCCCCTCACCACACACACACACACACACACACACACACACACACACACACACACACTTGCATAGCAGATGTGTCCCTTGTTCTTCATGTGGGTCCCCCAACAACTGGGTCTGGGGGCTGATCCTGAAAATTTGTTTCCCGATTGTGGATCTCTTTCCCTTAACTGAGCTGCTTGAGTGAGTCTGGCCTTAGTGAGAGAGGATAAGTCTAGTCCTGCAGTAACTGATTGTGGGGAGGGGAATAGGAGGAGTAGGCTGTGTGTGTGGGTGTGTGGGTGTGTGGCTGTTGGTACAGGGGGGCTAGGAGCGAGATGTGGGGTGCGATTTTGGGGGTAATACTCAGGAGGTGGTTCCTCCTTCTCAAAGGAAAAAGGGAAGCAGAGAAGTGGGTAGGAGCTGCGAGAGGAGGAACTGGGAGGAGAGGAGGGCTGATATTGGGATGTAAAGTAAACTAATTTAAAAAAAACCCAAAATAATAAATATAAAATATGCTTCATTTTTACTAGTATCTTGAATTTATTATATTATTTTTCACACAAAAAGCAGTATAACTTTAGATAAATTTGATGCCTTTATCCTCCAAAGGCACCTGCACTGTTATGCATTACGACTTTATATACAAAGATAATTTAAAAATAATAAAAATAAAATTTGACAAAAAGAAACAGATAGGCCGAAAAATTCCAATTAACATACCTATTGAACTATAAATATAAGCTAGTAATATTTCCATTTCACAAATCTATAATAGTAATTGGTACTAATGTTTTTCAGAAATCAATGTAATCATGAAGATTAATATGTTTCTAAATTGTATATCTATAGACAGCCAAAATTATAGTGAATAACACCTTTTGTCTCTAGAGACCTTTGTAAACAATATTTTTAAATAACAAAGGTATTCTGAATGCATATGCATAAGATACATAGCTTGATACAACCACAGTCATCATGATCGTAAATTGACTACCACATCAAGTGACCCTGGTACAAAGCCCAACACTACAGTAAATAACGTCATTAGTAGAATCAACAGAATGTTCTATGTTAGAAAAGACTATTTCATTGACATTTAATATGTTGAAGCCATTTGAGAACACCCAGGAATATTCTGGTTGGCCACAAACCTCCTTTGTCTAGCTTAGTATGTGAACCATTTCCTCATTTCTTGGTATGCAGGAGCCTCCTGTCCTGTCCAGACTGTACTTCAGTCTCCTACATCCCTACAAAGACAAAGTTCACACAGTCCTGTGTGTCTTTCCCTCCTTCGTCTCTTTCTACAGTTGCCTTTGACAGCCAATTTTTCTAGATTTTCCCAAGCCATGTCCTCTGAATAGAGGTTACTGAAAACATAATGTCTTAGCTCCTCTGTTGTTTTCCAAATATTTCTTTCAAAAAGCAGAAGTTCACAGCAATATCTTTCCTAATGACTGTCAGGCTGAATGATAGGTAAATAATGGCAACATAGTTGAGACATCTCTTAATGAATGGACAAGGAATGGTGGTGGCTATGCATATAGCCTTGAGACACTGCAGAGGTTACAGAAGTAGCAAATTCAGGAGGAAAGATAGCAGCATAACCAAAGGAGAAACAAGACAAATAACAATAGAAAACGGAAAATGGGTCACACTTAACTAGAACTTGACTCAAAAGCAATTGGGACTTTGAAAAATATGTAAATTATTTTACTTTATCTTTTCTCTCTCTGACAAAAAATGTGAAGTGACGTTGTAGAAAAAGTATACTAATTTGAAGAAGAGATGCATTTGAAAGGGAGAAATGAGAATAGTGCTAATATTTTTGTTTGATTGACAGTTTGTGTGAACAACTGCAATTTTCTAAACAATATGTCACTGATTACTTCCTCACAAATGTTTTAAAGATTCTTCTTTAAAGAATTACTCTAAAAATTATATTTTAGCATTATAATTTTGAATATGAAAGGGCTAAGGAGAAATTTGGGGTAGTAGTGGAGTTTAGAGCTATAAGGATTATCTTCAGAACAAATACAAAAGTATGCAGAAAGACAAAAGTAATATTTCAGGCAAGTCAGAGCTGGAGATGGGGATGAGATTCAATATGGAAAGCCTGGAGTAGAAGCAACACATGACGACAGAGCTGAGGAGCCAAGAGATGCTCATATACAAGACACTGGGTTCTGCTTCCCACTAATACAGACACCCAAACAGCCTGAAATACAAACACTAGCTCATTCATTCATCATGTATTTGTTGAGCCATTACCAAAAGCAAAATGCAGAGAAACACTGAGAGCAGTGAATTAATTGATAATCTGAGGTTCAACCAACAAGGACCCTAGATTCATAGTTTGGAAGGTGTAAATATTTTCATTTCCTCATATGGAGGAATGGGATGAAAGTTGTACCCAAGTTGTGGAATAGAGGGCTTGTGCTGCACCCATTGTGTTTCTTTCTCTGTTCTAACTATCCCGAGACCAATACCTGAAAGCTTCTAGCCTTCATACAACCTAATCATCTAAACTAATACAATCTGGCTTCTCTTGACTTCTGATTTGATTGCTCTTATTGGCCTCATACTAACTTTGGTAATTTATTCCAGACATCTGGCTCCTTCTCATTCTCTAGCTTGTTCTCTCTATGTCTAGCTTGTTCTCTCTGTAACATAGCTCTATAAACCTATCTCAGTAAAACTCTCTCTGTCTCTGTGTCTCTGTCTCTGTGTCTCTGTCTCTCTGTCTCTCTCTGTCTCTGTCTCTCTCTCTCACATACACAAACACACACACACACACACACACACACACATGTACACACAATGTTTTTTCCCTGTCTTTTCTTCCTTTTCTTCCTCATGATAGTTGGGAGAATTCTCTCTCTGACTTGTTCTGTCAAGTCTTTCTATGGTTTGTCACTTTGTCTGCCCCTCAGTTAAACATCACTTTCAAACATTTCTACTTCCTTCTACAAACAAACCTTGCACCCATTGTTAGGGATTGATGGTTTGTATAAAGAATGTTTCTGTATTTTAGCAATCCAGACTGTGTCTGAATCCTAGCCAAATCACCTAGAAAGCCTTTGGGATATGATCCCTTGCCAGACCAGCCACATTGCTAGATTTCTCCACAGTAATTCAGGTGACATACAGACATGGGAAAGAACTAAGATATTTGGACAATTAAATAAAGGAATAAAGAAATATAAGGAGATAATGTAATGGCTCCAACTGTTACATACCAAGAAAAGTACCAGAGGTCTAAGAACAGAGAATGGAGTCAAGGTTTTAAGCAGAAGCTACAATTGCCAGGAATACCTGTATCTACTTTCTGATGTTTTCCATCACTAATCTACTCTTCTGATCCAGTGATAGCCAAGGGGTGATAGATGTATCCTGAAACCACTAAATTGGCTAGTTTCTCCATGGAATTATAATTTAAAAAGCTACTGGATTTATGAAGAAAAAATTGTAAACATATATATTATCTAGAGATTATAGAAATCTGAATCAAAGTTTAATATGGAAACTAAATCTCTTAAGCATTTTTAAATAAATTTATGAAAATCTTATACTAGGTATTTTTCAGACTTTAAGAAAAACATCTTTGTGAATTTTGGACATATTAGAAGTTGTACTCTTGCCAGCCTTGAGCAGGCCTTTTCCAGCCTTGAGCAGGCTGTGCAGACCTTGAGTACTTGCCACAATAGATCTTTATAGACCTTGGTGGAGTCATCTGCCTTGGTTGCATGTGTAAGTTCCCACAGGAACTTAGAAAATTAGACTGCCTCAATGACCTTGCTTTGCAAAACAAAGGGTGGGTTCTGTGGGGCTTTCCCTATATAAACATAGTGCTGAGTATTAAACTTGGAGCCTTGATCAGAACCTTATTTTGGCTTCATTCTTCTCTCACCTCCCACCACCTCTTTTTCATTTCCACCCACTTTCAGCTAAACCCAGTTCATCCTTGGCCACTGGACAGCTACAAGAAGTACCTTGCATCGTAATAAATCCTAGACGTGAGTGAGAATGGGGGGAATTTTCTTATATCATGTGAAATTGTTTAAGTGATCATTGTAGGAAATGTAGGCAAACATGTTCTTACATATGTATTTCCATACATTCAGATATACACGTATAGGTATGCATACATGTGCATATATGTGTATTCAACTTAAATGTGTCCTCCTGTATCACCTCTTGTAATGAGAAGATAGTTTTGTGATAGAGTAGACATAGTTTTATAGTTTGCTGACTTACCTCACAAGCATAAAACTGGAAGAAAAGTACTGACAATTAATGGTACTGCTACATTGGTTAATCTCTGGTCTGGACCAGAATAACAGACATTAAGAAAGTTTTTGAGGGGATAGAGAGAAGAGTTATTGTTTAAGAGCCATGGCATGTCTTTCAGAGGACCCAAGTTCAATTCTCAGCAAACACATACTCTTCACAACTATCTGTAAATCCAGTTCTAGAGACCCCAAAACCCTCAAAAAGACATACATGTGGGCAAAATACCAATGTCCATGAAATGTAAAAAGAAAGAAAAGAAAAAGAATGAAAGTTTTAGATACACTTTTTCATTGATTAAAATCAGAAAAATGGGAGATGATTTTGTCATCATTTGGAATAAAATCCAAGTTTACAAAGCATTTAATTTCTATGAAAAATAGATACGCACTCAAAATTCTAGCACATATAAAAATATAATAGAAAACACGTTTTTATCAGGTATAATTATTTCTATATACTGACTTCCAGACTGAAAGAAAACTCAACATTATCAGAGCCAATCTAGCACAGTACTGGATGTATTAACTCAAGTATACTGTGAAACACTTCTCTAGTAATTAATTCAAACCTGTTGTTCAAATCAGAGATGGACATTAATTAAAATATAATAACTAAAGGATTATCCCTTGGTTTCAACTTCAAACTTATTAATACTTCCCCTTTTAAGGAAAAGATTTATTTTGTCTTGTTTGGCCATAGGAAAGAATTCTAAGTCAAGAAATGTTGTTGTTGGTTGGAGATTTTGTTTTTAGACCAGTTTGTTGCTTTACTATTGCTCAATAAGAGACTTTTCCAACCATGATCCTAGAATTTTCCAATTTTCATTTTTAAAAGGCTCTGTGCCCCAGTGTAGAGGAATGCCAAGGCCAATAAGTGGGAGAGGGTGGGGTGGCAGGCATGGGGATGAGAGAGGCAACAGGAGTTTGTTCTTGTTCTTGTTTGTTTGTTTGTTTGTTTGTTTGTTTTTTGGAGGGGAAACTGGGAAAGGAGAAATTTACATGTAAATAAAGAAAATACCTAATTTTAAAAAAAGAATAAATTTCTATTGTTTTAAGTCAAAAAAAAAAAAGAATAACTGCAATTTTTTAGACTTTTGGATAGATTCCAGAGACAAGAACTCAAATAGGTACAACATAGTATACAATTAAACTTGTTCAAATAGAATCTGCCAGAGATGCTGACAAACTATGGCCAAAGGAAAAGGCAAGGACATGGCACAATGAGTGCAGGAGACCAAGTATCATTGGCATGTAGGACTTCTTCCTCTAAAAGGGGAAGAGCATCAGATCGGTGCTACACAGCACTGGAGAATTATTTACATCCCTGTCTAGGTATAGGCCAACATCATTAAAGAGGAAAAGGAACAGTTGTACTATAATAGAATTTGGGTTACTAATAAACAACAGCAGCAACAATGAAAGTACAGAGCATGTTTAAAAGATATTTTATTGGTTCTTTTTATACCCAACCCCCAAAGAAAATGGTAAAATATAAAACAGTATTAAAATGTTGTTAATTTGTAGATTTTCCCATCTGGAATGGACAAAAAAGATTAGTCCATTTTGCTCATGTATGGTTTTGTTTTCCTTTTCACTAAATTGAAGTAGAATATAATGTTGAACTAGAACCCGGAGACCAAATGATCTACAAATCTGTCTCCAATTCTACCAGTTTATGATCCTCTGTTACTTTCTGGTAAAAATAAACACAGAATTTTCAATATATACAAATGGTGAACAATTTCATTGCCAAATACTATTCACAGTAGATGGGAATTATGTTTAAATGTTGAAATATTTTACATTATAATACTAACATAGCTTCCATGAGAAACAGAGCAAAGCATATTAAAAACACATCCTCAAATACATCTCCCCACACACTCTCTCTCTCTCTCTCTCTTTCTCTCTCTCTCTCTCTCTCTCTCTCTCACACACACACACACACACTCACACACACACACACTCACACACACACACACTCACACACACACACACACACACACTCACACACACACACACACACACACTCACACGCACACACACACACACACACACACACAGGAGGCAGGGGGCAACTCACAAAAAATATCAGTGAATATCTTTTTCTTTCTCGTTCTTTTTTTATCTTTCTTTTTCAATTGTAGAAGTAAATGGAAGTAAAGACAGTAGGGGATTTATTGATTCATCCATAGAAACGTTAAAAATCTTTCTTTCAAAGCCCTGTACATAAAAGTAAAATCTTGAGGAAAAAGCCTAAATATTGACATTTGGATATTTTTGTAACTATTTCAATGTTTTCACCCCTTTTCCTTTTCCCAGTATTTCTAACTAACATTAAGTCTTCTCTTTTTGATGTCTAAACCAGCTTTTTCATGCAGCATTATGAAAGTCTATCTTTCATTATACATTCCCTGACTTTAACTGTTCTCTAGGGTTTTCATTTAATATATTCTTTAATATGTATTAGTATAACTCACTGTTGTAGATAATCAATATATTAATGTATTAGTAACATTTTCTTAATATTACTATTATTCAGTATTTTAAAATAATTACTGGACTCCAACTTGAGCATATATATATATATAGGTATTTTTTATTTACTGGTTTTAGGTATTTGTATATCTTTTAAAAATCATTTCTAATAATTATCCAGCAGTATGAAGGATATGCTTAAGCAATGTAATTTAATTAGCTAACAAGATCAGTGAAGTGGTAAATTAGCCTGCCTTAGATGAAATATTTGACATGTATCCTCAAAAGACCAAAAGTTATTTCTTAAAAGGCACATCAGCTTAGCAGAGCCTTGTGGAGTAGAATATGAAAGCTTGGAAGTCCTTGCTATGAATAAAGTCAAAGTTGTCATTCACAGGCTGCACGTAGCTCTCAGGCTTGAAAATATCACCAAAGCAAACTGGTGTTTCACTGTGCTACTCAAGGTTTCAAGTTACATCAGAAAAACATCCAGAAGTTTTCTTACTTTTGTTTTTAATTAACATATTTTAATTAAAGTATATAGCATGTCCTTTCCTGTTCCTCCCTCCAACACTCCCCTTTGTGCCTTCCCTCCAATCTTTCCCACTGCCCCATCTGTCAAACTGATGGCCTAGTTTCTTTATTAACACACACACACATACACACACATACACACACACACACACACACACACACAC
>JADRCD010195874.1:26402-51164 GCA_019843815.1 Montemys delectorum | reverse complement strand
GAAATTATTCTTACCATTATAATTATTGTGTGTATTTGTATATTATTTGTGTGTATTTGCAAATGGAGTTTGCCTTTGCTTTAAAAGAGGTCAGATAATATTATATCCTATTTTTTAAAAAGGAACTTGCACTCTTACAGGAGGAAAAAAGTCTAGAGATAACAACAAGTAACAACCCTGGAGAAACACTGTCTTGAAAAACCAAAAAAAAAAAAAAAAAAAAAAAAAAAAAAAAGAAAAACCAAAAAACCAAAAAAACAACAAACAAAAAACAACCCTGTAATGTGACGTACATGCCTTGAGAGTGTTATAAAAAGCCTTGTTTTTATAAACCTAGTTGATAAATCAGATATTCATTTCCCACTAAACAATCAGTGACCTGGAAGGCGCTTCTTCTGAATTTAAAAATGAAGGCTATGTCTCGAGATTATTTTGAAGTAAAATGACATTTTGACTGATAACACTATATGGTGTTGACTAATGTGAACTAAAGCCATAGCTGGGCTATGACAGAGGGAAACTCACAAAACTATTTCATAAGAATTTTGATCCATATTTTCCCCTAAGGTTAAAGTATATTATTGAAAGCAACAATATTGGTGCATTCTCAAAGAAGTCCCATAAGCCATGGAAGCTTCTGAAATATTTACATTAATAAAAATGTACAATACTTGTATAATCCAGGAGAGACTGAAGGACTTGCTGACAATTCTTTTGTTGCAGCTCAACAAACAAACCTAACTTGTTAGATTCCCTTAAGATGGAAAGAACAAATGTGCAATTTCTGAAAAAATCCTCTTAAAACTCAATTTTACATATAAAAAGTCCTGAAATATTTTGTTATATGCATTTATATCTAGGGTTTGAGTTTTGGAAGGCAAATAAGAAAAAGGAATAAGAGAGATTTGTATACCTGATTAAAATAGTATTGTAGGTTGTGGGAAAAACAGTTCTTGAATATAATTAATTAAAGTGAAAATAAGCCACTGAAGATTTTAAAGGAGAACAAGATGACAGTAAGTAAAAGTCTTTGATAAGTAAGAACTTTTGTTTTCATCTCCTTTTTCTATAAGGACTATGGAAAGTGCAGAATCAAGGTTTACATGGTAGATAAAGTAACTGGTAAACTGGAGAAGGAGGCTGATTAGGCTAGAGCATACTGCTATGATCCACATTGTATGGTCTTTTCAAGCTTTGGTATGATAATCCAATGCAAATAAAATTCTACTTTTTTGCATATCACGTGTTTTATATCCTGGAATTTACAAACTCATACATTAGGATATCTCTTAATTAACTAACAAGACACAAACATGTTTTGGGGTTTATTTTTACAAAAGAACTGGAGATTGAACCTAGGTCTTCAAGCATGGCAGGCACGTACCAACAGTGTATCCCAGGCATCGTTTTACTTTTGATTTTGGAATACATATTACTAATTTGTCCAAGTTTGTTTTCAATTTCCTCCATATCCCAGGAAGTTCTGACTACATCCCAGTCCTTCAGCCCCCTAAGCAGCTAACATCATTGGCTGTGCCACTGGACAAGCTACATGTTCATTCCTTTATTGAGGTGGGATGTACTTTTAAAATTTAGAGCATTCATCACTTGATCTTCAAAAAAAAAGTAAAACCCACAATCTATTACAAACTCATCAGATTTAATTTCTATAGCCATATATGTAATGCATTTAAATAGAAGTTCTTTGGGGCTGACACTAATCCCTAATAATTATTCAAATTCTTTGACATTTAATGTCACTTGTTTTTCATGATACTGTGCTTTTCATTTCTCATATTAATCAAAACTTTTTACAGGACTAACTAACACTTATTTTACAGTCTAAACTGGTTAGGTGTTGTATACCTATTTGGGCTAGGTATTGTATGAGACAATAGCTGTCTAGTCTGTCTTTTATTTTAACAGGTTAGCAAATAAACTGAAAATAAACTCATAATAATTTTTAATAGTAACATATATGTATTATGCTGTCTTAAGGGAATGAATCTATATCACACATTCATGGCTTTTCTAGCCATAGAGAAACAAGAGAAACACAATTTAACTTATGGACATCAAGCAATGGTTTGGTTGTTTAAAGATCTAATCTTATGTAGAAACTGCCAGATTTCAGTGATTTCTCATCAGTAAGGGTTAATATCACTCTTAGCTCCAAAGTACCTATAGAGTTTGGAAATTATCTTCAAGTTGATATTTTACAAAATATAATTACGAATGAAATTGAAAGTGTTAAAATAATGACTCAATTTGCTTAAACACAAATTTATATTTCTACAATCTCAAGTATCATATTGGAGTAAATGTCTCTTATTTGATCATTAAAAAGTAAAATTTGATTAGGAAATGTAAACCCAAATGGAAAATATGTACTTACATATACTTATTGGAATAAAAAAAAACTTCTGATAGGAAATGATTGTTATTAAATCAAAATTACTAAACTGGTCTTTTCCAGAAATTTACTACGAATCTACCAACGATTCTTTCTTTAAACATGTGTTTCTGTTCTAAAAATATATCTAATTTTTGGAATAAGAATTCTTAATATTCTATCATAAATACACTCTTAGATATGAAATTACTTTCTTGTAACTTGAAGGATATTTAATTTTTGCATGTTTTTTATTCTTGTATACCAATTAGATCATAATTCTCTCAATTGAATTTTAATCTAATTGTTAGTGTTCTTTGGAATTAGAAAAGTATTTCAAACTGACAGAGTAAGAAACGTACTTTCTGAGTGGTAGACACACGCGCACAGACATAAACATAGAGCTGCAGCCTGCAATCCATAGTTGTAAGTGTATCTCAGGAGACACGGGATGCTTTGTGCCTTGTATGTTCAGGTATGTAAGAGAGAGTCTTGTGGGCATGATAGTCTTTAGACTTTGACCTCAAAATTAAAAACAAGTAAATAAAGCACATCAACTGTCAGCTCTCACTCACCTAATAATAACTTTCATACTTTATCTACTTTCAGAAATCACTAAGAGATCAAATCATAAAACTAATTTCTCACATACTGCTGACCACAATGGGCAATGACTTAGCTGCTGTGTGCAAACCAAAAACTAAAATGAAACACAAAGTGATAAGAAGAGCTAGACTATCAGTTGTAAAGGCTAAAGTTTCATTGGTACTGTGACCAACCATCAGGCGCTTTGGAGATGATGCTCTGGGGTTAAACCACCCAGGAATTGTAAATTAGGTTCAGGATTTTGACAATATATTTTACCTGTATGTTTTTATTTGAATTCAACAAGGATCTTCATGGGCCATCTCCAAATTTCTTTAAGAAGACAAAACTATTAAAGGAAAATTAAATAGGTATAAATGTGAATATATATATCTATATATATACACATACATACACACATATCTTTGGTAAATTAGTATATTATATATACATATATATGCATATACATTATATATACATATATTATAATATATTAATAATATATATTATATATTCAGGGGAATCTTAATAATTAGATATGTCAGGATGTGTGTCATAATAAATATAAATAAATATATATCAGAATTTATAAACAGAATATAAATATATTCTGGATTCTTATTTTTAATCTTTCAAATAATTTGGTGCTGCCTTCTTTTGAAAATAAATTCAAACGTCCCTATAATGATATATTTCAAATACATTTACTTTTCTTAATTTTTTTCTTAAGGACATTTTAA
The DNA here is from genome assembly GCA_019843815.1 of Montemys delectorum. Taxonomy (NCBI): domain Eukaryota; kingdom Metazoa; phylum Chordata; class Mammalia; order Rodentia; family Muridae; genus Montemys; species Montemys delectorum. The sequence goes on along the minus strand of JADRCD010195874.1, from coordinate 47,447 downwards.
GGAGATTTGAGGCCAACACAGGACCTTGCCTCAGAGAGGCGAGCATTCTGCTCTGCCACTGAAATGAATCTCCAACCCCCAAGGACTTTTAAATCTGAAATTTTAAATAATCATGGAAATTAAATTTGATAATCCATATTTTTCCACTTATTCTTCTGGCTGCAACTGCTTTCCATAATAATAACTGACAAGTCATTCAGAGCCACGTGGACTTTCCTTGTTTTCTTTTCTCTTTTTTCTGGTTACTTCGGCTCAGCACTTGAACTCCTTCCCCCCCAACCCCCCAATTCTGCTTTAGATAGTATCAGATCCTTAGAGGCATGCGTTAGAGACCTCTAAATCCAGAGGGCATTATTATCTCTGTAGAGTGTTGTCATGCCACTCAATGAACTCTCAGCATCGTCACCTTTTATGAACACATTTGTAATGTCACCTCCATGTGGTCAGGGAAGAGGCCTCGAGTGCTGCATGTCTCTGAACAGAGTCTTTGTAGTCTCTGAATGTTTCCACGTTCCAAAGTCATGCAACTGCTCTTTGTTTATGACATTCTCAATCTCTTCCTGCTTAGGTGACTTTCATTTTTAATTTATGTACAATAATAATAATAATAATAATAATAGTACATAAATTTAAAAAGCACATACATATGTACGGATATATCCACCCACACACACATATAAAACATTATTAAATGCGTAGTATTGAGACTCGGAAAATAAAGATAAGAAATATATGAAATTTACATAAATTTTAAACTGGAATGCTATCTTCACTATAACTTTCAAAAACATTATTTTTAGTTCTACACAGAGACTTTACAATATTTTTCAGTATTTCATTTTTTTTTCTATTTCGATACTAATAGTTAACTTACCCTACCTCTTAACACTTATAATTAAGTGGTGGAGAATTATTTCATAATCTAATTATTATTTAAGATTTTTATAATTTGTTTTATTATTTATACATTTATTTGTCTTCAGGTCTGCATAGTTAATTATTGTCAAACCTATAGTTTTTAACTACATCTTTTGTGCTGTATGCAATAAATTAAGTTAGCTTATGATTAGGCCATTTTTTTTCTCTTAAACAGTGAAAAAGTCTCAGCCCTAAACCTACTTTCATGCATATGAGCTTTCTTTGAAAGTATCTTATCTCTTTTAACATACATTACTTTTTCTTATCGCTATGCTATTAGTATTTTTCTATGGATATTTGATTCTTTGAAAGCCATAAATATCTGTAAACACACAAAGACAAGAAAAGTAAATTTTCATTTTAGAAAGGAAGATTTGCATTATGTTGAAAAGTATCTTCACAGGCGATTTTATGAATCTTAATGCTGAATTTCCAAGATAAAATATACTTTTTTTTTACAAAAGGGAAAATAGTCCACCTTTTCATTTCATTTTTTCTTCTGCAACATTCTTTACCTTCCACATTTTATTATTAAAATATTCTTTTGACTTGCTAATATAGGGAGTTTTTTCCAGTCTAGTTATTTTTTGACTCATAGAACTTTCACTTGCACTGGCCTGTGATGGGTGATTTTCCTGAGGGCCAGCAGAAAGAATGGAAACAGGCAATCTCGGGAGGTAGGAGGTTAGGGGGACCCTCCAGAATGCACCAGAGACCTAGGAGGTGAGAGACTCTCAGGACTCAAAGGGAGGAACCTTAGATGAAATGCCCAAGAGTAGGGAGAGGGAATTTATAGAGCCCACTTCCAGCAGGAAGACAGGGCAAGAGGGGGTTGCCATCCCATAAGCAAAACTCTGACCCATAATTGTTCCTGCCTGAAAGAATTAGAGGGATAGAAATGGAGAGGAGCCTGAGGAAAAGAAGGTCCAGCAACAGGCCCAAAGTAGCATCTAGCACAAGGGGAGGTCCCAAGGCCTCACACTATTTCTGAGGTTATGGAGTGCTCACAAAAAGGGCCTAACATGACCACACTCTGGAAGACTCAACAAGCGGCTGAAAGAGCCAAATACAGATATTTGCACCCAACCAATGGACAGAAGCTGCTGACCCCTGTGGTTGAATTAAGGAAAGGCTGAAAGAAGCTGAGGAGGAGGAGGGCCACCCTGTAGGCAGACCAGCAGTCTCAATTAATCTCGACCCCGGGGATCTCTCAAACACTGGACCACCAACCAGGCAGCATACACCAGCTGATATGAGGCCCCCAACACATATACACCAGAGGACAGCGGGGTCTGTGTTCAATCAGAGATGACGCACCTGGAGGCCCCAGGGAGTTTAGAGGTCAGGTAGGGTGGGGGTGAGGGCATCCACGTGGAGATAGGGGGTGGGGAGGAGGTGTGGAGCAGTCGGAGGGTGGATGTCAGGGAGAGGCTGGGAATGGAATATGGAGTGTAAAAAATAATTTAATAAAACAATAAAAAAAAAGTCTCAACCATAGCAAAATTGGAAAGTTATCACCTGTCTTCAGTTCTTTTTCTTCTTCTTATCATCCCTTTGCTCTATAGCAACTGCTATATGAAGATTAATGTGGTGGTATGTTTCATTTGCATTCCAGTGAAGATAGAGTAGGAATCAACTCACACCTGCAAAGTGCTCTCCATGAAACGGTGGATGTTGTGAGACAGAGTCTCATCTTTATGTGAGCTGTAAAGTTCTCAGAATGCCAGGTTTATATTTAGACATTGGACTCTTTAAGTGTTTCATCTATTTATGTGTATACATTAATATGTATTCAAATATACACATATTAATATTTTTTGTGGGCTATCACCTAATACTTAAATTGAACGGGCGGGGCAAGTTTTATAGATACTGAAGCTTATAAAATCTTGGTTGGCTCATTAACAAAATAAAGACAAATTATGTTCATAAAATAAATATATAAGTGACCATTAATTTAGAATGAGGCAAGAAATCATAGCCAATTCCACCTTCATCATAATAGCTAGAAAAATAAAATCTGTATTAAATACATACACTACAGGTTACCCTGTTACTTTTAACTTTTCCTTCTGTATTCTCACTTCCTGTCAACTCTTTAAACACAGGTATTATACATTATCACTTTTATTAGAGAAAAATAATATAATGGTCGTTAAAACTAGCCTTAATCTTGTCACTGTTACCATTGTTAGAAAAACTGTTTTTTCAATTTATGAGGTGTAAGGTCATGAGAAATTGTGACTCCTTTTGAAATGTAGAAGACCTTGATTAACCTTATTTTGTATGTCAGTTACAAAACTTGAACGGATGGCTTGGTGACTGGTTAAGGGTGGCCACCATCGTATCCTTCGCTTCTTTCTCCCTCTCCTAAGTGCTTCACTGCCAAGTTTTGTGGGATGCTCTCCATATTTCAAAAGGCCGACAGATATCCTTTACCTTTGTGCCATGAAATTAGGTGAATAAGCACAGTAGGAAGAACCCGAGCTTTCTCCCCGCCTAGCTAAGGTGGTAACATCTTGACCATGCAGGTGCATTTAGCTTAACTTGAGAAGCCTATGAGAGTTTCATTAGACATTTTTTTTTAAAGGCCATAATATGAAATGAGGCAAAGTGGGATACATAGAAGTGGTTGGAGAAAAGGAAGGAAATGTGAGAATTATGTTAGTTTGTCTAAATTAAATGATTTTCCCCTAAAGTTAGCATTAAGCTGAAAACATAAAACACAAGGATAGGTGGAAATTCAGAATAGATAGACAGTTTCATAAAATGATTGTATTTTGCATATTTACAAAGGCAGAACAGTGCCAGTGTGGGGGTTACAAAGGAGCCTTCCAAGGAATGAGAAAACAAAACAAAACAAAACAAAACGAACAACAACAAAACAACAAAAATGCTAACTTTTAAGGATATAGCATAAATAGAAGTTCACAACGCAAATGAAGAGACAAGAGAGCACGCAAACTGAGGCTTGCATTCAGAACTTGTGCTGTTAAGTCTTTATTTCTTGCTATGCTTATTTTAGCATCATACATTTAAGTATTTGCGTTTTTCCCTTTCTAGAATTGAATCTGTAGGAATACAAACATGTTGGCCACATTTTGGCCCTGGTTTGGGCCCTGAGGACAAACTCTAGCCTGGCTCCAGTTTTGAGATCGGTCTCAGTCATTTCTGTATGGGGTGACTCAGCAAGACCTGTTTAGCCCTGCCAATGGCCCACTGTTCCTGAGGTAGAGCTTTGCCATTGGCCCCGTCAGTCACTCCATACCCTCCGTCACCCTTCACCACCTCCTACGTCATCTTACCCCACCAAAAATCTCCCTCCTTATGTTCTGAACTTATATAAGCAAGAGGCTGATGTCATAAAGTTGAGTTCTTGCTTCGACAGCTGGACCTGGGGTTGTTCCTGACTCTGTTACCTGACTGTGGATCTCATTCTTCTAACTGGACTGCCTTGTCTAGCCTCAGTAGGAGAGGATGTGCCAAGTCCAGCAGTGCCAGGGTGGGTTAGTTCCCAGGGGGGAGCCTCCTTCTCAGAAATGTAGCAGAATGGGAAATAGAATAGTCTGATGGGTGACTTGGAGGAGAGGAGGCTGCAATCAGGAGGTAAAGTGAAGAAATAAATGAAATAATGAATAAATGGAACAAAAAAGAGAAAAGGAGAAAGCAACATGAAAAAAAAAAGAAATATGAATTTTGAATAGGATATAAAACCAAGAAAGAAATAAAGGCATATACATCTCAATATGTTTCAAAAAAGAGAGAAAAGTAATGATTCTCTGTAAAAGAGGATGGTAAGACTGGCATTTGGAATAAAGGTGTGAAGCATTACATATCCATCCATCATGGTTTCTAAGTTCTGTGATCAAGGCTTCTTATGGAGGAGAAAGTAAAGGTGTGTGTAAAAAGAGTGGTCCCTTACCTGACTTCTATTGAAACACCCAGGCAGAGGAGCTCAAGCTAAGTGTATCTGAAATAAAAGCTTGCCCAGTTCACTATGAGATCAACCTCTGAAAAATCCATCATAATGCCTACCTATACCAGAAATTTATTTATAACTATTTGGGGATTTTATTTCAAGATATACAGTATTAGATGAATCTTACTTTTAGATATCATTTACATAATTAACTCAGATTTGCCTTTAGCTAACGTTTTCTGTTAACTGTTCTAAATCACTATGTGGAACACATGCCTGTGGAGAGACAGCCCATCCAGTAATATAAACCATCTGTTGAAAGTCTATGGATGGTTAAGGGCTTTATGTATATCCCTTTCAGTGAAAGGACTTTGCAGATATGTATAGAAAATGGGCCATGAGCTGACCCAAATATCACTTTTTTTCATTACCTTTACTACTATTAAACAAAATAGTAGGGAGCCTCAGGAATTTCAGAAAACTATAAACCATATTTAATCCTGATAAATGTGAGTAATATATTTCTCAAATATTGTTTCATTTATTTACTGTTCATTGGCTATTCTTCTGTGTAACAGAAATAAGAAGCACAACATATTAATATTGCATGCAGGTGTATGTAATTTTCTGCAGACATTTCGACTGAACAGGTTAGGATCTAATCCAGAGATGGAAACCATTTATGCAGCAACGTGAAATTCTATAATATTCAGCCTAAAAGAAATACAAGTTTTGAATTATCAAAATTCCCCACATTACAAATAGGAAAATTAATAATAAATATTTAATGGTTTGTTTCATTTTTAATGTTTATTTAAAAAGGAAGCTTGGCAGTAAGAATTCATATTACCTCACTTTAGTAGATTTGTCTAAAACACTAATAACAGAATTAAGATATGGGTGTATTGGCTTGTACAGACGCCAAAGACTTATAATTCATATATATGAACAAATGTTTGCATACGATTTCATAATTACTCCTGAGAAATCTATGCATCACTAAAATTTCCTATTATAAACTCCCAAGTGATTTTTACTTTTGATTTAAACTTTACATATTTTATTGTTTTCTTGTGTGCAAAAATTTTACATTTTGATATATAGTTAACTATGCCCTCATGAAACATTTTGTTTTTATAGAAAAACTAAAATTATGTTTCTCAGACCAATAAAAATACATATATTTCTCACCTAAGTGTGAACTTCTAGTTAGTAATTTTCTTTTTATTTGAACATTAGTAATTTTTTTCCTACAAAAATATTGCTGTCTAATGCCTATTATTGGACTGCTATCCTAAGAATATAGTAAATGTTAGGAGTTTACTTATAAAAAATTATGTTTCTAAAGAAGCTGATTTTCTGAGAGCCCTATTTTCTAAAGCTAAAATGACAAAATGTAGATTATTTATTTTAAATAATACATTTTAGCTTGTTAATACATGGAATTTTTTTATGATTCTGTTTAAGAACAAAATAAAAAATAATATATAAATGTCATTTATGTTTTATGCAAATCAATCTGTGTTTGGCTCTATGTAGTGGTTGGCATGGGACCAGTTAGCGATTGGTAAACACTATTTAAGTTCCTTTAAGACAGGTTCACAACAAGGAATTAAGCCATAGGGCAGTGGTTCTCAACCTTACTAATGCCCTTTAATACAGTTCCTCATGTGGTGATCCCAACCATAAAATTATTTTTGTTGAAACTTCACAACTGTAATTTTTTACTGTTGAGAATCATAGTATAAATATCTGTGTTTCCTGATGGTCCTCGGTGACCCCTGTGAAACAGTCAGCCGACTTCCAAGGGGAGTGCTACCCACAGGTTGAGAACCGCTGACAGATTTTAATCTTTAGTCTTATTTCTTTTCAGTTTTTCATTTTTCATAGAGAATCAAAATAGCTTAATGACATTTTGTAGTCAGACACTTGTGACAGTGTTTTATGAACTTGAAAGGCAGTAATTTGGGAGTGTCTTTCAAAATGACATTTGAGGGTGTGTGTGTGTGTGTGTGTGTGTGTGTGTGTGTGTGTGTGTGTTTCCATGCTTCCCACACTGAAATCCTTAAAGGATTGCACTTTTGATTTAGGAATTTTCAGAGCATCAATAAATATGAAATTGTTCATACTCTGATTCCTGGTAACTGAGTAACTCAAGTATAAAAAGTTATTTCTTTCCTCAATTAATACTGTATTTTCCATATTTAAAGAATAAAAATAAAAGCTCTACTCAAGAGTATAGCTAAATATGAATCATCTAAATAACAACCCAACGGAGCCTCTTGCCAGTGAGGCTTTTGTACTTGTTCTTACCTGCATTTTGGAAAATCATAATATAGTTTATAACTAAAAATATGTACTTTGAGCTAACTATTTGGTGATTTTCTTTCAGAAAATGGACACAAATTTTTGTGCAGATAGCAGAAGACAAGATTTTACAATTAGGTTGCATTTTTTAGCTCAGAATGAAATCTTTTTTTCCATAGTCCGGTTCTCCACTGAACTACGCAGAACTGCTTTGATTTGCCTTTCCTCTTATTATTTTTGATTTATTTTATAGAACATATTAACCACAATTATTTCAAAGTCTCTGTCAGCATGCTCACTTGTGCATGTGCTCTTCTGTTGCCTGAAATCATATGGTCGTGACTTTAGGCATGACTGGTCATGCACAATGAATGTTGAATATGTTACATTAAATATTTTTAAGGATTCCATATAATTCTGCATCTGGAGAGGAAATATACTTCCTGTCTGTCAAAAAGAGTTGTTATTTACAGCCATATCACCAAGAAGGTGTGCAAACCAGTCTCAGAGTGAGCGAATCCTCATCAGGGATTGCACCCAGGGATGCTAGTGTGTCTCTGGCAATACAGTATATGACATTTAGTCCACTCTTAACCATCTGGTTATTTTTCATTGAAGCCTTTGAATTGTCTTGGGACTTGGATCTATCTTGCTTGTTCACTGAAAATGATAAGATTTTCATAATTTTTGTAGTCTGATATTGTTCATGATGTCACAAGACTAAAATCTTAATTTGAAATAGATAGATCAGTCTCATTGTGCCCTGATTTCTAGGTCATTGTAACTAAGAATTGACTTTAAATTTAGTTGGACTGTTGGAACAATAAAGTTTGTCAGAATTGTAGGACCAAGATTCCAATAGTTTTGCTCTATGTTGTCCAAGGCTCACTATCACCTCCTAGCAGCTTTTCCTTGTCTTGTGGCCTACACTCTATCCATTGTCAAAGCAAGAAAAGATGACTTTTTTGCATTCCCTTTCCCACATGAGATCTTCACCAGGAATACAGGAATAGTCTGGTTTCTTCCTTCCTTCCTTCCTTCCTTCCTTCCTTCCTTCCTTCCTTCCTTCCTTCCTTCCTTCCTCTCTCTCTCTCTCTCTCTCTCTCTCTCTCTCTCTCTCTCTCTCTCTCTCTTCCTTTTTTTCTTTCTTTCTTTCAATCTTTTTTTGGAACATTTTTTTAATTATATGTTTTCCTTATAAAAATTCTCCCCTTTCCTAGTTTCCCTTCTGAAATACCCCCCATCCCATCCCCCTCCCCCTGCTCACCAACCCATCCTCTCCCACTTCCTGGCCCTGGCGTTCCCCTACACAGGGGCATAGAACCTTCACAGGACCAAAGGCCTCTCCTCCCATTGATGACTGACTAGGCCATCCTCTGATACATATGCAGCTGGAGCCATGAGTCCCACCATGTGCACCCTTTGGTTGGTGGTTTAGTTCCTGGGAGCTCTGGGGAACAATATGAAATGGTTAGTTAATATTGTTGAGCTAGAGAAAGGACCCAAGGAGCTGAAGGGGTTTGTAGCTCCATAGGAATCTGGTTTCTTTAAAGATTCACTAAGACAGGACAATGAGAAAAATGTCTCCACTTTTGAGAGTTAATCGTGCTATACAACAGAAAGCAATCACAGAAGCACTGGTCACATTCAAAGCCTCTGTACATCAACAAATCAATCTTGAAAATTATCTTAGAATTTTTCTTGCTACTCTTGGTAGACGTTGTGGGTAGAAATTATTAAAGATCATACACAGTCTTTTCAAGCTGTTGGTTCATTCATTCACTCACTCGTTCATTCATTCATTCATTCATTCATTCACTTTTCCTTAAATCTCACACCACCAATTTGCCTTTCTTAAGTCTTTTCCTAAGTTGTTCCCTATTATGCAGACTGACTTACCAGGATGGAGGCTAGTCTATTGCAGTCTGATTGAACATTTCTGAAAACAAATGTATTTGATAATTTTTACACCTTTTTTAAGTTAAAAAACAGGAAAATCTTTTATTAAGAAAATGAAAGCATACATAAATGTAAAATAAAAAATTTTAAACTCATGTTACTCCTTGATAGATGTTTTTTTTCTGTAATAAAGTTTTTTTCTTTTTCTTTTTAATTAATTAATTAATTAATTAATTTTTACACTCCAGATTTTACTCCCCTCGTCCAACCTCCAACTGTTCCACTTCCCATACCTATTCCTTATCACCCTGTCTCTACTTATATGTCCCCAACCCCCACCTCACCTGACCTCTGAAATCCCTGGGGCCTCCAGTCTCTTGAGGGTTAGGTGCATCATTTCTGAATGAATACAGATCTGGCAGTCCTCTGCTATATGTATGTTGGGGACCTCATATCAGCTGATGTATGCTGTCTATTTGGTGTTCAAGGATCTCAACATAAAACCAGATACACCAAATCTAAGAGAAGAGAAAGTGGGAAAGATCCTTGAACTCATTGGCACAAGGGGAAATTTCCTAAACAGAGCTCCAATGGTTGTTAAAAACAATGAATTTATGAAACTCTTGGGGAAATGGATGGATCTGGAGAATATCATCCTGACTGTGGTAACCCAATCACAAAAGAACACACATGGTATGCACTCTCTGATAAGTGGGGAAGAGCCTCCAGCACATGAGCACAGGGGAAAATTTCCTGAACAGAACACCAATAGCTTTTACTCTAAGGTCAAGGATTGATAAATGGGATCTCATAAAATTGCAAAGCTTCTGTAAGGCAAAGGACACTGTCAATAGGACAAAATGACAACCAACAGATTGGGAAAAGATCTTTACCAATCCTATATCTGATAGAGGACTGATATCCAATATATACAAAGAACTAAAGGAGTTAGACTCCAGAAAATCAAATAACCCTATTAAAAAATGAGGTAAAGAGCTAAGCAAAAAGTTCTCAACAGAGGAATATCGAATGGCTGAGAAGTCCCTAAATATATGTTGAACATCCTTAATCATTAGGGAAATGCAAATTAGAACAACTCTGAGATTCCACCTCATGCCAGTCACAAGGCTAAGATAAAAAAACTCAGGTGACAGCAGATGCTGGGGAATTTGCAGAGAAAGAGGAACACTATTTCATTGCTGGTGGGACTGCAAGCTAGTACAACCACTTTGGAAATCAGTTTGGTGATTCCTCAGGAAATTCGACATAGTACTACCAGAAGACCCAACTATACCACTTCTGGGCATATACCCAGAAGGTGCTCCAACATGTAATAAGGACACATGCTCCACTATGTTCATAACAGCCTCTCTGATAAGTGGATATTAGCCCAGAAGATCAGAATACACAAAGTACAATCCACAAACCACAAGAAAGTCAAGAAGAAGGAAGACAAAAGTGTGGATACTTCATTCTTCCTTAGAAGGGGGAACAAAATACCCATGGAAGGAGTTGCAGAGACTAAAGGAAGGACAATCCGGAGACTGCCCTACCTCGGAATCCTTCCCATATTCAATCATCAAAATCAGACAATATTGTGGATCCCAGCAAGTGCTGGCTGACAAGAACCTGATATAGCTGTCTCTTGAGAGGCTCTGCCAGTGCCCGACTAATACAGAAGTAGAGGCTCACAACCATCCATTGGACTGAGTACAGGTTCTCCAATGAAGGAGTTAGAAAAGGACCCAAGGAGCTGAAGGACTTACAGCCCCTTAGGACGAACAACAATATGAACTTACTAGTACCCTCAGAGCTCCCAGGGACTAAAACTCCAACCAAAGAGTACACATGGTGGGACTCACGGCTCCAGCTGCATATGTAACAGAGGATGGCCTAGTCGGTCATCAATGGGAGGAGAGGCCCTTAGCCCTGTGAAGGCTCTATGCCTCAGTGTAGGGGAATGCCAGGGCCAGGATGAGGGAGAGGGTGGGTTGATGAGCATGGAGGGGGGTAAACAGGGTTTTTGTTTTTGTTTTTGTGTTTGTTTTTGTTTTTTTTCAGAGGGGAAACTGGGAGAGGAGATATCATTTGAAATGTAAATAAAGATAATATCTAATAAAAATTGATAAATGGGACCTCATGAAACTAAGACAAGGTAAAGGACATAGTCAATAAGACAAATTGGCAACCTACAGATTGGGAAAAAAATCTTCACTAACCCCATATACAATAGAAGGCTAATAGCCAAAATATATAAAGAATTCAAGAAGCTAATCACCAAAAATCCAAACGACCCAATCAAAAAAATGCTTATAGAACTTAACCAAGATTTCACAATAGAGTAATCTCGAATGTCTCAGAAGCATCTTAAGAAATGTTCGAAGTCCTTAGTGATCAGAGAAATGCAAATTAAAACGACCCTGAAATTCCATCTTAAACCAATCAGAATGGCTAAGATCAAAACCTCAGATGACAACATATGTTGGAGAGGATGTGGAGAAAGAGAAACACTCCTCTATTGCTGGTGAGATTTCAAACTGGTACAAACACTCTGGAAATCAATCTGGAACTTCTTCAGAAAATTGGAAATAGATCTACCTGAAGACCTAGCTATACCACTCTTGGGAATATACCCAAAAGATGCCCCACCATGCCACAGAGTCACGTGTTCCACCATGTTCATAGTGACCTTATTGGTGATAGCCAGAAGCTGGAAACAACCCAGATGCCCCATGACCAAAAAATGGATTCTGGAGCCAGTCCCACAACATCCAAAGGAAGCTCTACTCCCAGCCATTTTAACACACTCAGGATCAGAGGTGAAGAGGACACAGCATCTGTCCCAACACCAGGAGTAACTAAGACTAGCAGGACTCAGGCATGCAGGAACTCTGCCAGCCCAGTGGTTCTGGTTGCTTCTGGTCTGTCTGGGCTGTCTGGTGCCCTGAGAAAACCTTGGGCCCAAACTCCTCAGCCAGTCCCACACACCCAGAGAAAGCTCTACCCGCAGGTGCTCTAAAAGGTCCAGGATCACAGGATCCCAGAATAACAGGATCACATAGACAGCTTAACTCTGAGGAGTTCTGACACAACCAGGATCACAGGAAGGACTGGCTCCAGTCAGATTTAGCAAGGGTAGGTAGCACCAGAGATAACCAAATTTCAGGAGGCAAGCATAAGAAAATAAGCAACACAAACCAAGGTTACTTGGCTTCATCAGAATTCAAATCTCCCACCATAGCAAGTCCTGGACACACTATTACACTGGAAAAGCAAGATTCAGATCTAAAGTCACTTCTCATGATGATGATACAGGACTTTAAGAAAGACATAAATAGCACCTTCAAAGAAATACAGGAGAACACAGGTAAACAGCTAGAAGCCCTTCAAGAGGAAACACAAAAATCCCTTAAAGAACTACAGGAAAACACAATCAAACAGGTGAAGGAAATGAACAAAACTATTCAGAATCTAAAAATGGAAATAGAAACAATAAAGAAATCAGAAAGAGAGACAACCCTGGAGATAGAAAACCTAGGAAAGAAATCAGGAGTCATAGATGCAAGCATCACCAACAGAATACAAGAGATAGAAGAGAGAATTTCAGGGGCAGAAGACACCATAGAAAACACTGACACAACAGTCAAAGATAATGCAAAAAGCAAAAAGCTCCTAACCCAAAACATCCAGGAAATCCAGGATGCAATGAGAAGACCAAACCTAAGGATAATAGGTATAGAAGAGAGTGAAGACTCCCAAGGTAATGGGCCAGTAAATATCTTCAACAAAATTATAGAAGAAAACTTCCCTAACCTAAAGAAAGAGATGCCCATGAACATACAAGAAGCCTACAGAACTCCAAATAGGCCTGACCAGAAAAGAAATTCCTCCCGTCACATAATAATAAAAATGCCAATGCACTAAACAAAGAAAGAATATTAATAGCAGTAAAGCAAAAAAGGTCAAGTAACATATAAAGGCAGGCCTATCAGAATTACACCAGACTTCTCTCTCACCCGAGACTATGAAAGCTACAAGATCCTGGGCAACTCTCATACAGACCCTAAGAGAACACAAATGCCAGCCCAAGCTACTATATCCAGCAAAACTCTCAATTACCATAGATGGAGAAAACAAGATATTCCATGACAAAACAAAATTTACACAATATCTTTCCACAAATCCAAGTCTACAAGGATAATAGATGAAAAACACCAACATAAGGAGCAAAACTACACCCTAGAAGAAGCAAGAAAATAATCTTTCAACAAACCCACACAAACCAAATTCCACTTCTTACAACAAAAACAACAGGAAGTAACAATTACTTTTTCTTAATATCTTAATATGAAAATTAATATTACCAACATATCCTAATCAATTGAAATCCAAAAATATGAGGAATTAGAAATTTCTTGACTGTCATCCAATGGTCTCTCTAATTTGGCAATTGGAGAAATAGGTCCAATATTGTACAACCCATATACCTTTTCTCCTTGTTTGTATGTGACAGTGTCTTGCGGTGTACCACATAATGGTCTTGAAATCATGCTTCTCCTATCTCAGCTTCTCTATTAGTAGGATTGTTTATTTTACATTTTTACACTATACTACGGTTTTCAGAACAGCTTACATATTTCTAAAGTATATATACAGCCAAAAGAAAAGTAGACAATTAACTTGGGAGGTGCCTTGTAAGAGAACAACAGAGAGCAACAACTGAATGCTTTGCCTGACACTGGTAACTATTGCATCAAGTTTGAAGAAGAGTATAAGTTACTCCTTCTCTGAGATGAATGCTTTTCCAAATTATCACAGCCAATGAACCAGATTCTTACCCTCACCTAATGTCTGTGCCACCCTCCAAGCAGAACCATTGTTCATTAAGACAGTTGGTGAACAACTTTATGGATAGACAATCTTAACACACATATCATTACTTAAATGAATGTAACCTGTTCTCTGTGGGCTGAGAATAAAGTCACTCACTCAAGTCAAAAAGCTTTGACTATATAGCAGGAAGTCTGTATCCAAAAATCGTGCCTACAATTCATTCCTTGGCACAGCAGAACTGTCAGCTCTCAGCTTAGGAAGGTAAAACCCTTTGGTGATGTGAGGGTCATTGAAGTACAGTCTTAGTACAATGAAATCCAATGTCTAAAAGTTGTTCTTATTTTGGGCTGGTACCACAGTAAGAGCCAAGATTTTAAGCTCTACTAAATACAAAACAAAGAAACAAAAAGACTTTATATATTTGTGTTCATTTAAAAAATACTAGTAGTGATGTATTATTTTAAAATATACAGTTAATATGTTTGGAGTTATTTAAAATATATATTGAGAAAAACATATGTATTTTCAATATTGCTGTAGACAAGTATCTATATAAGTCTGTTAAACTGATTGTTTTATATCAAACAGCTTTTATAATTCTCATTTTTATTGTTATAGTATTTTATAAGGTGTAAAGAATATGACAAAAAAGGTATTGCAGGTATTGAAGGGGGGTCTCTGGGAAGAGTTGGGGTACAAAAGGGAAATAAGAATGTGACTTAACTTTATTTAGTTAAAATATGTTTTTAAATGTTAACAAATTCAGATAAATTGAAATCATGTATCTTTTCTCATCACAATGCAATAAAACTTAAATCAATAAAAAAAAAGGAATGGATACCCAAAATGTGATTCATTTACACAATGGAATACTACTCAGCTATTAAGAATGAGTTAATCTTCAGTTTTGCAAACAAATGTATGGAATTAGAAAGTATCATCTTGAGTCAAGTAACTCAGACCCAAAAGGACATGCATGGTGTATACTCACTTATAAGTTCATATTAGCCAAAAAAAAAAAAAAAAAAAAAAAAAAAGAAAGAAAGAAAAAGAAAAAAGAAAAGAAAAGAAAAGTACAGAATATGTAAGATTCAGTCTACGGAACTGAAAAAGGTCAACAAGTGCCCAAGTGAGGCTATCTCATTCCTACTTGGGAGGGAGAAGAAAGAAATCACAAGGGGGGAGGGAGGGAGGGACCTGGGAGGGAAAGTGGACAGGAGACAGGGGAGAAGTTGGTGGGAGAGGGAAACCCGGTCTGTTATTGAGTGAGGGAAAAGGACTCAAATGCTGAGGCCCAGGAGAAAGAATGGAAGAAGGCAACCTCCTCGGGAGATAGGAGGTTGTGGGGACAGAGTACACCAGAGACCTGGGACGTGAAACACTCTCAGGACTCAAAGGGAGGGACCTTAAATGAAATACCCAACAGTAGGGAGAGGGAACTTACAGAGCCCACCTCCAGCAGGAAGAAAGAGCATCAAATAAGGGAGGCGCAGAGTCTCACAGTCACAACTCTGAACTATAATTATTCTTGTCTGAAAGAATTACAGGGATAGAAATGGAGATGAGCTTGGGGGAAAAGAAAGTCCAGGAGTAGACCCAAAGTGGGATCCAGTTCAAGGGGAGGTCCCAAGGCCTGGCACTATTACTGAGGCCAAGGAGTGCTCACCAAAAAGAACCTAGCATGGCTGCCCACTGAAAGACCCAACAAAGAGCTGAAAGAGTCAAAGGCAGATATTTTCACCCAACCAATGGAGAGAAGCTGCTGACTCCTTTTGTTGAATTAAGGAAAGGCTAAAAGAAGTTGAGGAGAAGGGCAACCCTGTAGGAGGACCAGAAGTCTCAATTAATCTGGACCCCTGAGATCTCACTTTTACATATTGTTTAAAGAAGAAAGTTTAAATTTTGGTATGTAATTTTTTTAAAAATTGCAACACTTTTTATAATGTATAAAATTGTAATGAAACAAATAATTTAATAAACATATTGTCTGGCTTGGTAAATTACTTTGTGTAATTCATCATATTAAATACTGGTTTCTTTAGATATAACAGTATGTGATGTCAATCACTACTTTTATATGAGACAAAATATGTTTAAATGAATATTTTAATTAGAGATATGCATATGTAAATGGTTTTGAGAGTGACATACCATATCCTTGTCTATTTTAACAAATTAATATAAAAGATTATAATGTACAAATATTACTAATTGTATTTTAATCAAACAATTATTTTTTTAAAAAGGTGAATACACACTGGAAAAAGTATTTACCTCACACAATGAATAGAATAATTAATTTTAGGAAATAGAAAAATTCCTCAGTTATATTTCTCCCCTAAGAAAATAATTCCCTTTTTCTTTCTGCATTTTATGAAAAATGTAAAAACCTTCACCATTTCTATAAGGTAAACTAAGTATTATTTTAGAATTGTTTGAATTTGTTTTAATGAATGAATGCAGTTACCCCTAATTGGTGCGACTTTTTTTTTTTCTAGTTACATTGTTTCTGTTATGACATTCAGCATTAACCATGGTTGTCAGATAGGATGCAAGGTGTCATTTCAATGTTCTTATATCTGCTGAGATTTCTTTTGTGTTCACATATGTGGTGAATTTTGAAGAAAGTTGTATGAGCTGCTTAGAAAAAGGATTATTCTATTGTATTTGAGTGAAATGTTCTATAAATATCTGTTATTCTATTTGGCTCATAATGTTAGTTTATTCAAGCATTTCTTTATTTAGTTTTTGTCTTGATGATCTTTCTATGGACAAGAGTGGTGTATTGAGATCTCCCAATACTAGAATGTGAAGGTCAATAATGTGTTTTAAATTGTAGTAGTGTTTTTTATGAATTTGGATGCACTTGTATTTTGGTGCATACATGTTGTGAATTGTGACATCCTCTTGGTGAATTTTTCACTTGATGATACTGTACTGTCTTTCCCTATCTCTTCTGATTAATTTTGGTTTGAGGTCTATTTCTCAGATATTAAAATGGCTAAATAAGATTATTTCTTATTTTCATTTGCTTTGAATAAACTTTTCCATCATTTTACGTTCAGGTGTTATATACTCTTGATGTCAAGGTGTATAATTTAGATGCAGCAGAAGGATGGATCTTGTTTTTGTTCCATTCTGTTAGTCTATGACTTTTTGTTGCAAATTGAGACCATTGACATTGAGAGCTATCAGTAAGCAGTGTTTTTGATTTTTAATATTTTGTTGTTGTTGTTGTATGCCACCTCCTTCAATTTGTTTGTTTGGGATTATTTATTCTTAGTGGTTTTTGGGGTGTGGTTAACATCATCTGTTGAAGCTTTTATTCTAATGCCATATGTAGAGATGTATTAGTATATAGATATTGCTTAGATTTGCTTTTATCATGAAATATTTTATTTTCATCTATTGCAATTGAAAGTTTGCTGGGTATAATAGTCTGGGTTTTTATCTGTGGTCTCTTAGAGTCTGTAGAACATTTTTCCAGTCCCTTCTTGCCTTTAGAATCTCCATGGAGAAGTTAAATGTTACTATAATAGCATCTGTCTTTATATATTAATTGTCCTTTTCCTCTTGGAGCATTTAATATTCTTCCATTTTTCTGTGTATTCAGTGTTTTGATTGTTTGGTCTATTAGCAATTTCTTTTCTGGTCCATTCTTCTTGGTATTATGCATGTTTTTTTATACTTTGATAGGTACCTCCTCTTTACGTTAGGTAAGTTTTCATCTATGATTTTGTTGAAAATATTTTCTAAGCCTTTGACCTGGGTTTCTTTTATATTCTCTAGTCTTTTTACATTCATAGATTCATACATTCATAGTTTCTTTTACATTCATATATTTGGTCTTTTTATAGTTTCCAGATTTCCCAAATGTTTTACATCTGATATGTTTTAGATTTAATATTCCCATTGCCCGGATTATCTCGTACTTCCATCTTGTTTTCAATGTCTGAGAGTCTCCCTTCTATCTCTTGGATTATGTTGGTGAAGTTTGCCTATGAGGTCCAATTTTTTGAGTTCCTACATTTTAACTTCAATTTTCCCCTTACTTTGGGTTTTCATTACTGATTTCATTACTGATTCTACTTTCCTATCTTAAATCTTTAGTTCATTTCATTCTACCGATTTTATTTTAATAAATTTCTTTAGTTCATTCTTTTCCTCTTTTATGACCTCTAGCATATTCATTGCAGGTATTTTGAAATTTTTGTTTAGCTTAGGCTATGTTGCATTTTTTATGATCTCCTATGTTAGGGTTGCTAGAATATAGTGGATACATGTTTTGCTTGAGGTTATTAAATTTTTTATACTGAAGTCTAGGCATCTTGTTGGGCCCTATTTGGCCCTGGTTTGGGCCTTAAGGACAAACCTGAGCCTGGTTCGAGTTTTGTAAACTGTCTCAGTCACTTCTGTACTGGAGTGACTCAGCACAACCTGCTTAAGCCTGCCTTTGCCTAGCCCTGCTGACATAGAGTAACTTTGTTGGCTCCATTAGTCACCCCATACCCTTCATCAACTTTCTCCTTATTCTATGTCATCTCATCTCAGCAGAAAACTCCGCCTCCTCTCTCAGCCCTTTATAAAGAAAAGATTGATACATTAAAATGACTTCCTGCTTTGACTGACACCTGGTTATTCTCCAGAGGCAGGAGATCTGAGGTGTGACACTCACCATCCCTCTCAGCCCTGAGAGGCTCTGCTGGACTGGGTTCTCTCCCTCTACCCTCTCACCTGGTTCTGACTGCAGAGGACCTGCCCGGCAGAATCTGGCTTGAGTATGTCTACACTTCTAAGTACTGATATCTGTCTTGTCTTTGTTGGCTGCTTGTTTTAATCCTCGCTTTCTGTTGTCCTCTTTGGTTCTTAAGTGAGTGCAGTAGGTATGGGTTGCTTGTTAGGGAAAGTGTCCATGATCCTGCCAGATGTGGTTAGTTGGGTTTCTGGGTAGAATATGCTTCTACGTATTGAGAACTGACACTTGGAAATAAGGGTGGGCTACAAGTTGGGGTAGCTGAAGGAGTCCACAGGAGGGAGGAAAGCAGGGTGTGTCACCAGGATCTTCTTAGTCCCCTGGTAACGAAGCCAGAGAGAGAAGAGAGGCCATATCAAGATGTCTCAGCTGGAGATGATCTGAGGGATTGTATATGGAGAAGAAAATGGAAAGTGAAGATCTGATGCTAGTCTACCTCTTTCCCTGGCCTACTTGCTCTCTGACATGTGGAAACTGATGCCTTGAAGAGTATTTATATTTATATACTTTTAAACAAAACCAAAATTCTATTTTTTTTTATATGGACATAGTAGGAATGAACTAAAAACCAGATGCATTGAAAGAGAATATTATAAATATTTCATAATGTATTTATTTTAGGCAGGCAAATATTCATGTTGATTATTATAATTGTACTGAGATTTCCAGAAACATGTGTGGAATCTAGGAATGTAGAAGAGATTTGAGAGTTAATAAAGTCAACCTAGGATGCAGGTAATGAATTCAGGTACAAGAGAAGTACATTATGGAAAAATGGGAAGCTTTTGCAGGCTTCCTGATAAATTTTGCTGATTATTATTAATATTAATTTGTAATTGAATTAAGAGAACTCTTTGAATATTCAGCCTCAAAGTTACAGATGACAGATAATTTGAGAAATAGACATACTGATATGAGTTCTTGGTAATGCAAGAGAACAAAGAGGCCTAAAACTTGATGTAAGAAGTTTGGGCTGTTCAGGGTTAAACATCCAAAGCTCAGTGGAAATTAACAGATCCCCTGTAGCCATCAAGAGTGTCTTCAGAAGAATGGTATTTGAATTTAAATGTAGATTGAAGGCAACCTAGAAGGCTGATGATCTGGAAAGCACATTGTCAGTGCTAGTACTGCATTTTCTTTGAATTCTCTTCTTTTGCTGTTTTCCTTCATGAAGGGGCATATTTGATCCCTTTCCCTTTATTTTTCATGCATCCATGACAAACTTATATTTTCATTTGTGATGGTCCGAGAACTTATGTAAGACATATGTCATCACAACTGTCAGTGCTAGGTTGTAAATTAGACAACTTCAAGTCTATACAACACTCTGTACCTTCACCTCTCCAGCATTCACAATTGATGCTACTGATGTCACCATTTTATATTTTCATGCTATGTATCCATTAACATTGTATCTGTAGTTGTCTTTAACATTTTTAGCTTTAGTTTTAGAATTAAAGGAATTAGTTAGTGTCATTACAGCATTAGAGTTCTCCATATTTGATTACACGCTTTATCATGCCTCTATATGTTTTCATGTTGATCAATATCCTTTCAGTTCAGCATGTAGATCTCTCTTCAGCTTTTACTGTAAGGCAGGTGGTGAGCTTGTTTGTCTAAGAAATTCTTTAATTTTTTTTCTGCAGGTCAATATTCCAGGTTGGTGTTGGTTTGAGTTTCACTGTCATATCATTTTATATGTAACTAACTTTGTTCTACCAACCTGTAGTTATCTTCAGTAGCAAAAATTCCCTGTAGTTTCAGTCTTCAGGATGAGCACACTAGGAATTGGTATACAACGTTAAGAGGGGAGACCAGTTGTGTTTGGCCCATGCTGGGGTTGGAGGCCTGCCAGCCAAGGGGCGACTGGGCCTTAGACCCCTCCCTTCTCTCTCTCCTTGCTGGCTTGAGTAGTATTCTATGTGATGTGCTGGCCTTTCCAGAAGCCCCAAACAACGGGGATACAAGAATTTGATTGTGGACTTTCACAGCTGTGAGAGAAATGTACCTCTCTCTCCCTTTCACAAGTAGCCAGAATTCTGTATTTTGTTATGATAATAGAAAGCTGACTAATATGGGAATCCAGTTATAATCTTATAGGAGAAAAGTTGCTTTACTCATTATGCTTTCAACACTTTCCTTCTGGGTACAGTTTGATTGTAGTACTCTTCAGTGAAGAAAGCTCTATGCTCAACTTATTTGGAGCTATTCAAATTTGGGGAAATGTAATGTTTACTTTCCCCTCCAGATTCCAAGTTGACTGTTACTGTAGATGTAAATAAACATCAAATCCATTTTTTCTTTCTTTGTCTCTGCTATTCTCATAACACACACTGATTCAATTGATGGTATCCCATAAAGTTCATCAGCTTCCCTTCCCTCCCCTCCCCTCCCCTTCCCTCCCCTCCCCTCCCCT
>JADRCD010195874.1:11176-26302 GCA_019843815.1 Montemys delectorum | reverse complement strand
CCTCCCCTCCCCTTCCCTTCCCTTCCCTCCCCTTCCTTCTTCTCTAGTCCCCTCCTTTCTACTGTCTTTCCCTTTCCTAGTCTCTTCCCTTTTTGCTTCTCTAACTAGATAATTTCAAATGCCTCTGAATCTACGTATCCATTTAAAAAAAACTTTAAGGCATATTTTGCATTTTTTGACAGTTTATTTCTGCTATCTTCTTCAGCTCTAGAGTTTCTTCCTTTTTCTTTTTCTGCCTTCCTCGCTCTCTTTCTTTACTGCCCTTAACTTTGGTTTCTATTTCATTGTTAAACTTGAGTAGTTTTTTTTTTTTTTTTTTTTTTGCATTGTGTTCTTAAATTTACTCCTGCTCTATTTGTCTTGCACTGTTTTCTAATACTTCATAGAGGTGTGGTAGGGTGATGATGTTAAGTTCTCTGCCAGTCACACATCTCTATTCCTCTGGAGTTAGCTATGGAGTGTCCATTTTGTTCCTTTGGCGATGTCATGTTTTCTTGATCCATAAGCCCACTGAAGCTGCTTGCTTTTGTCTTTCCTTTTGAAGAAGCAGGTGATGCCTTTAGTCTCACACCCTGGTGGAGACAGACAGACTATCACTTGTGACTTCGGGTAGTGATTCTGGTTTTTACTCTGCTCAGCCTTATTGTGCTCTTACAAAATCTATGACTGACAGAAGAGCCTCTATCCATTTTCTCTAGGACAGTTTACCAAAGTGGTCAAGCTTGTGCGTCTTCTTTCACAGTTTCAGACTTGAATTAATGGTGAAAACTCACAACTATGACTGATATCTTTGCAGAATATCACATGGGGTATTCATAAGGGTCTACAGGACTCACAGAGGTACAGGTAGGGTAATATAAACATGCATTAGTGGGTAACAGTGGTCTATGCTAACCATTCCCTGGGGTTCGTGGGTAGAATTCTTGGTACTGTCCATAAGCCACTTAGCAGAATCTATAGATGCCTAGAATTATCTTCAAATTCCTACCCTCCAAATAAAATTCTTTCTGTATCTAGCTATCTCAGGAAAATTCACTCCTTCACCTTCTTATATTTGGATAAGTGAGGCAGAAAGTTGTCTCTTGAACAGCACCTCCAAGTCACTGCTAATCAGAGTCTAAAATTCCAACATAAAATACACTTGTGGCATAAATTCATTTTTCATTTTTGTTTATACTTTTAAAGTATTTTTTCATTATTTGTGTTGTATATAATATATTTACATTATTTTAATTGTTATAGTAATATATTATTTTTTGACTTTTTATTGGTTCTCTGTTTTACATGATATATTCCTGTCCCTGTCATCTCCCCCTCACCTTATATCCATGCTTTGCCCTTGTAACTTCCTACTCCAATTAAAAAACACACACACCACAGCACCTCCAAATAAGCAAAACAAAAACCCAAAACATAGGAAACATCTTTCATAGAAGCTGCAATATGTCACAGTTTGTCCCACAGTATACCACAGTGTATTGCTCTGCCTGTACATCTCCCCTTGAAAATGTTCATTGCAATGAGTCAGTGGTCTGATTTGAGATCTCTGGCTTCTGTGATATCATAAATATTGGATCATTGGAAGTTTCCTCCCAGGTTTTGTTCTGTCTTAGAGAATCTGAAGCTTTGGATATGCGAGACCAGCCCTTTCACACTCCAGCAGTTCATAGACATTGTAAAATTTAGGGTAGATCAACTCAAAGTCAGGATCTGTGCCTGCCTGGTAGGTAGCTGAGGTGGTCAGCCTGCTTCCTCTGCTGCGCCCACACTGTCAGGACAAGCTGTACAGCTCTTCTCCAGCTAGGTCATTGGCAGTAGGAAGGGTCTCATGGCCCCAGGGGGCAACCCCAGCTCCAGCTCCACTCTGCTGGCTCCCTCTCCCAAGTGCTGAAGCCTGCAAGGGGCTGGGCCAGCTTTCTCACTCTCAGAGCCTTGGTGCCGGCTGACAGATGCCTTAGCCATCATGGCCAGTGTCACTGTGTTGCCCAGGCAATGTGCAGGGCCCACTCTCCCAAGTGCTACAGCCAATGAGGGGTCCGTGTAAAATGGCTAGCATTTTTAGAACAGTAACCAGTTCTCTTGACTTCCTGCCAGCCCTCCTTGCAGTTTCCAGCCTGGGCCCCTTCAAAGGGCTCTCCCAACAGTTCTTTCCTTGGTTCCCCAACAGTCTGCTCAAACAGCCCCTCCTCCCAGTTTTCCCAATAGTAGCAGCTTCACACTACAACAACTGTTCTCGCTTCTCTGCTCTGCTCAGTTTCTCCTGGCTCACCTGTATCCTAAGAACATCTTTTCCACCAAATGTCCCCTCTCTTCTCACTCCTCTAGCCCCCTTACCCTCACCCTGAAACTTCTCTCAGCCTCAGCTAGTTTTATTTATTTATTTATTTATTTATTTATTTTCCTATCCCGTTCTCAGAAATCCAAGAGGCAACCAACCCTGGAGGTCATAGGGTCATGCAGTTTCAACAGCTAAGGATTCTTAAAGGGCCAGTTAACTGGCAACTGGGGATCCTTTCAAAGACCTGGCACGCAAGATAAATCACACTGCAGGGCAACAATAGCTCTCCCTGCTCTCATGCCCTCGGGGTCCCATTCTCTAGACTAGCCTAGCTCACAAGGTGGGGATGAGGCACTACTCCAGCACCCAGCTCACATAATGGTAGACAAGTGCCTGAGCCATGTCCCCTACAGTCTC
This sequence comes from Montemys delectorum, assembly GCA_019843815.1. NCBI lineage: Eukaryota > Metazoa > Chordata > Mammalia > Rodentia > Muridae > Montemys > Montemys delectorum. The sequence continues at coordinate 23,607 of JADRCD010195874.1, read as the reverse complement.
GTCCTCCTGGTGGCTAAACTGTGCGGGGGGGTGGGGGGGTGGAGGGGGGTTCACCAGGACCAGCTTTACTGTGCTGCCCAGGATAAGCGCAGGCCCCGGAGCAGGTGAAGGACTGGGCCAGCTCATGATCCTGGCATCAGCAGTTCTAACTGCCTCAGACAGCAAGGGGTATAGGCATAGAATAGAGCTCATATAAACCCAGCATAGACCATCTCAGAGCAAAGAAGTGGCAGAGCCAGCTCTCCCTTGCTCATTTTGTCTGCTGGATGGCTCACCCGTGTCCCTGTCACCAGAGCTAGCTCTACTGTGCACCTCAGGTGAGGTACAGAGCCTGTTCTTCTGAGTTCTGCAGCGAGTGAGAGGCAGGGGCAGATCTCATGCTCTCATGACACCAGGCCAGTTCTCCCAACTGCCACAGGTAGTAAGGGTCGGGACTGAGGATCTGCCCACATCAACGTCATTGCAGATGAGTAGCAGAGTCAGCCAGCTCTCCTGTCCCCTCTACCCCAGTCAGTTCTTTTGTGCTGTTCAAGTGAGGTGCAGGGTCTGGCGCTGAAGGTTGTGAAGAGCAAGGCTTGCTTTCCCATGCTTATGACCCTATTGGCAATTTTCCCAACTGCCAGAGGTTAGGGGGTGGGCATTACCTCTGGGCATCTGTGCAACCCAACAGCAGACTAATGGTGGGTTCAGCTCTCCCACACCTCGGCCACTAGGGCCAGTTCCACTGGGGTGCCTGGGGAAGGTGCAGAGGCCTGCTCTCCCAAGTGCTGCTGCTGCTAAGAGATGGGGCCTCCTCTCCAGAGTGCCACAACCAATGAATGCCAGGGCTAGTTCTGCACAGTCCCTGGAAATCCAGGTGGTTCTATCCCTGGTCATTCTCGTGTTCTCTGGTGGTGAGATGAGCCACACACATCGACACCGGCTCCTGCTGCCATGAAATCATGATTCCCAACGTGGTCTTCAGGGGTAGTTTAAGTAAGGACCTCACCCATAGCCCCAAGGTGGTGGGGCTAGTCACTTTCAACAGCCTATTGCTCCCTACCCTAGAGTCTCCAGTTCCATCTCTCTCTATAATGTTCAAGCTGCTCCCCTTTTCTTTCTCTCCCATTTGTCCACCACATACTAGTACATTGTGGTGGCTCCTTCTGCAGGCTGACCACTAGGCTGACTGACCTAGTGTGACATTCTTGCCTTGTAAGCAAGTTTCTATGTCCTGTCTGTGCTGAACACTGGAGGGTAGGCCTGTGGCTAGCATGGTGATCCTCATGTCTCTCTCTGTCTTCTTACCCCAGCGCTGCATTGCATGACGGCAGACAGGGAGGACTCTCTGTGTCTATGGTTCACCTGTGCCATGTGGCAGAAAGCAGGTCTGTGGGCATCATTCCCTGCTAGCATGGCAGAATCCGGGTCTCTGTCTTTCTTTCTCCTCCTGAGCTCTACTGCCTGGATTTGATTTGATTTTTTTGAATCCTAGCCATAAAACAGTTTTAGCCACCAAGCCAGATAACAAGCTGGGATGAACAAAGGACTGCCATCTGCTCTGCCCTGAGAGATATAAGAACACCACCACCATTGCCAGGGGGCATTGTTTTATATATATATATATATACAATTATACTAATTCCCCTTCCTTTTTCTCACTTCAAACTCTTCCATTGTCATGGTTTGAATATGCTTGGCCCAAGGAGTGGCACTATTAGAAGGTGTGGCCTTGTTGCAGTAGGTGTGTCACTGTAGGCTTGGGCCTTAAGACTCTCATCGTAGATGCCTGCAAGTCAGTATTTTGATAGCAGCCTTCACATGAAGATGTAGAACTCTCAGCTCCTGCACCATGCCTGCCTGGATGCTGTCATATTCCCACCATGATGATAATGGACTGAACCTCTGAACCTGTAAATCAGCCCCAATTAAATGTTGTCCTTTATAAGACTTCTCGTGGTCATGATGCCCATAGCAGTAAAACTCTAAGACAGAAGTTGGTACCAGGAGTGGGGTACTGCTGTGATAGGCCTGACCATGCTTTTGTTTGGAAGAATGGATTTTAGGGCTTTGGATTTGGAAAGCAGTGGAATGCTTTAAATGGAATGTAATGAGATATTCTAGTAGGAATATGGAAGACTTTGCTACTGAGAGTGATTTGAATTGTGAGGACCTAGCCCAAGAGGCTTCAGTGGAGAATTCTGGTATGTGGCCTAGCAACTGTTTTTTTTTGTTTTGGTTTGGTTTTTTTTTTTTTTTTTTTTTTTTTTTTTTGGTGATATTTTGGTGAAGAATGTAATTACTTTTTGCCCTTGTCTGAAGAGTCTGACTGAGGCTAAGGTGAAGAGACTCAGTTTAATTGTATTGAGAAAGGAAGTCTCAGAAACGCCCATCATAGACTTTGTTCTCTGGTTAAGTCTCATGAGGGGCATTTTAAATAAACATAGCAATCTGAGAAAAGAAAAAATATAAAATATATGGTTCAAGTATTAAAGGGGCACCAAGAATTGAAATGGACCTGAATCCTGTGTTCAAAGATATTAAATTGAATGAAGAGAGCAGTGACATTGGGGCAAGATCCCACCCAGTGAGGCGAAGGTCCAGGCATGGTAGTACTAGCCTTTAATTCTAGGAGGCAAAGACAAGCAGCTCTCTGAGTTTAAGACCATCCTAGTACAGAACAAGTTCTAGGTGAAGAAAACTTTAAATCAAGGCTTGGTGGACCATACCTTTAATCCCAGTGTTTAGGAGACAGGCATGCAGATCTCTGAGTTCAAAGTCAGTCTATGGAGCAAGTTCCAGAACAGCCAGCTTAGGCAGTGAAAGAGTTGGAAAACACAAAGTTGGTGATAATGTAATAGAACAAGGGGGTCCTAGTTCCAGTCTCAACAAGCAGCTGAACTCAGCAGCTTTGGCCATGTGGCTCTGGCTTTAGAGTCCAGAATAAAAGGGACTACTGGAACAACTGATGTTGGGTAGCTAGAGCTAAGAAATGAGTAGTGATTAAGAAGAGACCAGCATTACTGAGATGAAATCTCGGAAGTGTTTACTGAGAGCACAAAGAAGTTGTGTTCCAGAGATACTCAAGGTTGTACTTTATGCTGGAGCTAGACTTGGTAATGTGTAAGAATCACCCAGGTGGTACTGGTTTTGAAGGCATGAAGGGATCATGAAGTTCGGGGTGCCTGGCATGGGGAAATAAAGGGGTGGGAGAGACCCACGTCAAGCTCCAGGAGACTACCACAGGACCCCACAGAACCATTGAGGGATGGCTGTCGGGCCTCACAGGCCACAGAAACCCAGTCTGGGGGGTGGGGAAGGCTCAGTCTTGGCTCTGACTCTCAGGCACCACAGACCTCTGGGTACTGCAGAAGAGCTGGTTTGGGGGTCCCTGGGCTGCACGGAAGCCAGGAATGACAGGTTATCTCTTTCAGACATCCCAGATCACTCTATGGTGTGGAAGACCTGAGAACAGACCCTCAAGTGGACTCTGGCCCGGGGGACAAGGGAGAAGGGTAGCTCTGGCAGTTTACCGTGGGGATGAGAGTCTGGCTAGCTCAGGTGGCTTGCTGAGGGTGGGAGTGGGGAGCTGTTTGTTTTGGCTGGTGGCCTTGGCTAGAGGGCAGTGAGATCACCTGGCCAGAGGTTAGACACATGTCTGCTCCATTGCTCTAACAAGATGAATCCTGAGGAGCAGAGAGAGTCTATGCTGTCTAGGAGACTACCACAGGAGCCCACAGAACCATTGAGGGATGGCTGTCAGGCCTCACAGGCCACAGAAACCCACTCTGGGGGGTGGAGAAGGCTCAGTCTTGGCTCTGACTCTCACCCCCCCCACACCTTGATGAAACTAGAATAAAACTCTGAAACTGTAAGCCAGCCCCAGTTAAGTGTTGTCCTTTATAAGACTTGCTTGGTCACAGTCTCTGTTGACAACAGTAAAACTCTAAGACACCCATGAATGCCTCTTTGCTCTCCTTCAGATTCATGGCACCTTTTTCTGTTAATTGTTGATACATGAATATATGTATCTAAGATATATATATATATACATATATATATATACATATATATATGTATATATATATATATATATCTCATAACCACCTCATCTGTTAACAATGTTACATTCGTTCATGTTTCCAGGGCCTATCATTCGGTATTGGATAATTAATTGGTTTGCTTTTTCCCTCCTCAATCTAGGATTTTGTCTGTCTTGAACTTGTGGATGTCCTGTATGCGCTGTCAGAGTTCATATGTGCGTGCAAAATTCTTCTTAATTTCATAAGCAAAATAAATATAGCTCCCTTACCTAATAGAACACTTTACAGAGCTACAGAACATATTTAGAGAATTTTACATGTTTATTTATAATTGTCTTATGGTTTTCTCATCTTTGCACCCAAACACAAAGTATACTGCCTTTCAGAAAAGGATGTTGAATTACTCTGTATGCATTCTATTGCAATATTTACTAGTCCTTTGTGATACAAATTCTCTATAACATAGTAAGAATTCCCACTTACTCAAGAGTATTTCTCTTTAGTATATTATTTTCTTTATTGAAAATATTTCCCCGGGCAGTGGTAGTGTATGCCTTTAATCCCAATCCCAGCACTTGGGAGGCAGAGGCAGGTGGATTTCTGAGTTTGAGGCCAGCGTGGTCTACAGTGTGAGTTCCAGAAAAGCCAGAACTACTTAGAGAAACCCTGTCTTGAAAAAAAAAATCCTAAAAAAAAAAAGAAAATATTTTCTTTCTCTCACACACAATACATTCTAGCTGCTTCCCCTCCATCCATTTCTTTCAGTTTCCCCCAACTCCCCTCTCCACGAGATCCTTACCCCCATCCAAAGTCCTCTTTGAAAAGATTAGGTCTCTAAGACATGAAAACAAAGCAGTATACAACAATACAAGATACAAGCTCTCCCCTTCTCTCTGCAGTTATGTTGAGCTTACTCATTGGTGGCAGGATATTTTGAAAAAGAATTATTAATGCAGTATTTTCCAGATTTTAAGTGTTGCTTACACTGGGAATAAATTATTCCCTTGCTTGTGAGAAGTCTAATTGGAGACAATTTTGTTAGGTTGCTGCATTAATGTATTATAATTTAACCCAATAGGGCTGGAAAAATTGCTCAGCAATTAAGAGCACTGACTGCTCTTCCAGGGGACCCGGCTTTGATTCCCAGCATCCACATAGCAGCTCATAGCCACCTGAAACTCAGTCCCAGGAGTTCCAACATCCTCTTATAGCTTGTGCAAGAGGTACACAAAGTACACTGACATACATGCAAGCAAAGCATTCATACCCATAAAATAAATTTAAAAATTCAACCCAAATATGTTAATGCTTTGCACTTCAAAGATTTTGTCTTTATATTTTCTAAATAATTTTGAAAATGTCTTTTAAATTTTACTTAAGTAGCACTAAGATTTTTTTGTAATTCTTTAGAATTATGAATGTATTTTACTATGAATTTATTTCATTTATCCTTTTGGAATATAAAAGGCAGATATCGTGCCATTATGTTTTCTAGGACAGAGACAGTTGAGAGGCTATAATCTTTCAAGAAGTGTGAGCATTCATTATGCTTTCCCTAAATTAGAAAACTATTTGGCCACGTGCTAACTAATTAGAAGCAAAGATGTGGGAAAATTGCTAGTAATAATGTAGAAAGCAAACTGATAGTTTATAGATGTGTAACAACAGGCTAACCAAAGTCTTCAGGGTATGTAGTCAAATATGTGCACAGTTACTTTGCTTGTGAATCTGATTCCCACTGGTGAATGAAGAATTATTATAAGTGAAGAGTGTGACACAGCCCATCAGGTGTGTGCTAGTCGTGGGAAAAGTATATTGTACTATTTAGGAGTCAAAACTCTATTGACACACTATATTTTAGACAATTTTAAATATGTGCAAATACTTAAACTAGGATATTTACAATTTATCAATTCCATACTTTTCATTTTTCTCTTTTCTCTTCTCTGCACTGCTGTTTATGTAGAATGCTTTTGAGATTGTCTCTAATGCCTCAAATGATATTTAACTTGAATACTGTGTGATTTTTAAGGAACATATGAATAAACAACCTATTCACCCTAGGTAGGGAATTCATGAGAAATGGAGTAGAAGCAGTGTAGCTCATTGAACAAATAACTTTATTACTGTCACTCACAAGAGACCAGGTGAGTTGCTTACAACATAGGTGACTCAAGCAAACTCACTCCATCATTGATGATGACTAATAGAAACCATGTCCTTGCTAGTCTTATCCGCCAGCAGCTGGCTACGACAGACTTAACCATGTGGAGGGCCCTCAGGCACCTTCTGAATTTCATAAGTTTTGATTACTTTCTGAGTCTTGCCTTGATTTTTAAGATGCATCCTTCATTTTTTTTTTCAGTAGGAACATTTCAATAGCTGCACATCAAAGAAATATACTAGTAAATGCATGTCTTTAATGTCACTTATCCCTCCCTGCCTTTATTTTCTAATTCTTATGCTTTTAAAATAAAAGTAATCTTAGTATCTTATATAAAGCACGTTCCTATTCTTTCTGTTCATTTGTTCGCTTCTGTTTGCCAGTTCTATAATTACGCAGCACAATTACGCAGCACGGAATTATAGCAAAGATTTTCTTGAAACTGTGAGTGTGGGGGTGAAACTGAGTAAAAAAAAAAAGATATTCTATTTAGCGGGATGAAAGTCCTTCAAAACATAATGAGTTAATTTTTTTTTTCATTTTAAACATTTATGCTGTCTAGTTGTCATAGATCTCTTGTGAGGTAAACCCAATACATAATAGGACTTGCAGGTGACTCTTTTATTGATAACCCATCAGACACTGACCCTTTTATTTGTATTCTTTTACTGGGGGCAAGAGGGGAGAGAAACCTTGGCAAGCCCTGTGCAATATATCTAGAGGAGCTCAGGGAGCACTGCCAGGCTTATGGATGTGGGATTCATGTCAGCTCTGCCTCACTGAGTTGAGTCTGTAAGAGGGGGTAACCCTTACTTTACACCTGTCTGGGTACTGTTGCCTGAGAGAAGACTTTTGTTTATTTATTTTACAGCAATCCCAGGCATGGTTCACCATGAGAAGATATTCTTCCTTGCCAAAACCAAATCAGATATATGCAACCAATTTCAAGTTCTTAGTAGCCACCCTGCTCAGCATTTTAGTGTTGAGTACAGAGAGGTAGGAAGAAGCCATATGTGATCACACACAGTGGGCTCAGAATTGAGCCAGAACTCCACTTCATTAAGTGACTGGGAGTGAGTATGTGAGAATATGTCAGTGGGAAGACTATTTTATTTTAACATTTCTTAAGTATATTTAACTCCTCTTCATATTGCAGACTAAAAAGGGCTGAAATTGTTTGGTTAATCATCTGTTTTTGCCCCATGATGGCTCTTTTAGTTTCCAATTTACAGATGCTTTATTGGTCCTGGCCTTTTCTTTTTATGTTATCATTCTAACTTTGGATATTTTCTCAGTTTTTAAATTAACTTTCACGTGTGTGTGTGTGTGTGTGTGTGTATGTGTGTGTGTGTGTGTGTGTGTGTGTGCGTGTGTGTGTGTGTGTGTATGTGAACCATGTGTGGTTCACAGTATGCTTGGGGAGGTCAGAGTACTTGCAAAATTGTTTCTCTCCATTGCTTCCCTCCTTGTAGGAGAGAATGTATCACTGTTCTATCCACCTTGTATATATCTCAGGTCATCAGGCTTCTCAACAATTACCTTTACCCACTGAATCATCTCCATTCTGATTGTTTAAAAGCAAAATAGTTTTTAAAATCTTGACAAAACCCTCAAAATCTATCTCTTGATTTATAGATCCATGTAGCTATGAATTTTAGTTTTGAGGTGTTTAAAAAGTCCTCTAAAAAAAATTCTAGATGTACTTAAGTGATCTCCACTACCCACATATCAAGGATATCTTCTCTCTCTATCATAGTGATGCAATTTTATGAAAATCTGTCTGGACACCCCAACAGACTAATCTTCTGGTAGACCTCACAGTAAAGTTTTAATATCCACTGAGATTATCTAAGGCTATGGATACATTTAGACAGCCATCCTACTGTGTATTCACACTGTTGAAATTTAACCCAACTTTACAAGAACAATGTAACCAAATCTACATCTCTTGGATTTCCTATAAAATCAGCTTTCACAACCTAACTAATGTATGCATTTCATGTTAGGTTAGATACCCTTCCATGTCCTTGACCTAGAACATGTATGTTTGCGTGTGTTATGGCAATCATTTTTTGAAAGCAGCTAAGAGATTGAAAGCAGAAGTAACACCAATATCTTCCATAATTGTACAGGTGCAATGGATAAAGATTGATTATGGTTTTGTTTTTGTTTTTTGTTTTTTTCAATATTGACTGCTATTTGGGCTTAGGTGGGATCAATACAATAACTTCTTCCCTTTTGGAATCTATGATAAAGATCTCTGTAAAATCCTTCATGCCCTGTCTTCTACATTGTTTAATAAACATAGAGCAAAGCTTTTGTTAAGTCAACACACAGGAGATAAAACAAATTCAGAGACACACAACATGCATATATCAGACTCACACAATAGACAGACTACAGATATGCCAGTAACCACAAACTACAGAAGATGAAAGACACATATACAGAAGTGTAGAATCCAAATTTGGACTCATTCTTGGTCAAATTATTCCCAAGAGACAATGCTTTGTTTTCTGCCTTAATGTAACCATGATGCATTTTTGTGTTCCATGAGGTTATTGATGACCTCACCAACACTATAATGTGCAGTACAGTATGAGCCTCTTGCCTACCCAGCCCTTTCTATTTTGTTTCCCCCTTTCCTCTATGTAAGATATGAATAATCATTAGTTTTTGGGGGGACAAGTCCCCCCATATTCTTATGTTATTCAGTTTTCAAAAGAGTGTCTGATTCTTTGGGCTCTTCCCCCAATAGTGGAATAGTTAAGTGAATAGAAGATGAAAGAGCACATTAGAGTTATTTGTAAGAGCTGAAACTTTGATATGTACATTGAGATTTGAGCATTTATGCATCATTAGTAATAGGCTTTACTAAAACATGAAGAATCAAAATTTCAAGTAGCAATGTTTATAATAAAGATTTCACATATTACATTTTTTGAAAAAATGTCTTTGGTTTAGGAATTATCTACAGAAACAAATTCTTACTTCTTTCTTTTTTTTTTAAATGTTTTTTTAAAAGATTTTTATTTATTGTTATATGTAAGTACACTGTAGCTGTCTTCAGACACACCAGAAGAGGGCGTCAGATCTCATTACAGATGGTTGTGAGGTAGCATGTGATTGCTGGGAATTGAACTCAGGACCTTCAGAAGAGCAGTCAGTGCTCTTTCCCCCAGAGCCATCTCACCAGCCTCTTACTTCTTATTTCAAAGGAATATTTACTTCTGTAAGTAAATGCAAATAAGTCATTTGATTACAACATTTCCCTTTTATCTCTAGTGGAAGCCCACAGAAAATGCCTGAAATCACAAAGCATACAGAATTCTACACACAAACAGTGCCATAGCACCAACATTGTGATCACCAACATGATTACAAAGGAACCTAAAGGTACACAGTGTATGTAGTATGAATATGAAGCCATTTGGATGGTTGAAATCCTAGGTAGGATAGATCAAGTTGGCATCATATTTATTTCAGTAGTCTGAATGGTGGAATTTGTCACTAAATACTTTTCAATTAATGTTGTTTAGAAGTATCTAAACTCTTGTAAGGAACATCTAGAGAGCTACAGGGAATTTATGTAGTTTCAATCAAAGCACAAATCCAAGATTATATCTATGTTATTAGGTCTGGATATAAACTCCATTCCTCTCAAAATCCAGTAGTGGGGGTCCAATAGTTGCTAGAAATTAAACATGTTTTATTTAAGGTCCAGTCCTGAAAATTGGCAGGGTCATAATTCTCAAAGCTCTATTCTAGAAAAACAAGACATACAAATGACTTTTGAAGTAAGCAAAGGAGGAGCAATGTGAGGAAGGTGTATTAGTTTTCTTTCTATTGCTGTGATAACACTCCAGACCAAAAGCAATGTGAGGAGGGAAGGGATTATTTTTATCTTAGAGTTTCCCAGTTCAATCTGTTTGAGGCAAGTCAAAGGATTCACTCAAATATGGTGAGAATCTTCAGGAAGGAATTGATGTAGAAGCCATGGAGATACATTGCTTAGTGGATTGCTTGGCATAGCCTGCTCAATCTCCTTTCATACAGAACCCAAGACCAGGGATGGCAAAACCTCAGGGAGCTGGGCTCTCATGCATCTGTCATTAATGAAGAAAACACACCACAGGCTTGTCCATAGGCCATTCTACTGGCGGGCTTCTTCTCATTTGAGGATCTCTTTTTCTAAATGAATCTAGCATTGTCAAACTGACAGAAAACTAGCAAGCACTACAGGCCTCTGAATTGTCTTCATCACATAATGGATGCTTCATTTTTTTTTTCAGTCTAGAATAGCATAACCTCAACACGTGAGACTAACTATGGTAGTTTTAAGAAGGGAAACGTTGCTGTTCTATAAGAGAAGCCTCACAGCCTTTGAAAGCTTTATGGATTTGATATACAGAACAGAGAACAAGGAGCAGCGTTGCTCATGCTGACTGTCTTTGATGGTCACCAGGTGTTCAGGGCTTAGTAAGTCTTGAAAAAAGAAGATGATTTGGTATTTAACATTTTAATCATTTAGATACCGTGTCTTTTTAGAAGTTAGAATCATGGACAAAGGTAATGATGTAAGAACAACACGCCAAAGAGTGTGCAGTGTAAATCTCCATCCATTTCTTTGATTATTAAATGAAATAGTATGTGGATCACTTATGACTATGGGAGGATTCTGTGAAATTCTGACTTACTAGCCTTAACCATATATTCTTCATTCTCACCCCTTCTCCAGACATGTGATTCCGTTGTCTTCAACTAGCTTTTGGTTTCAAATATTAAGGAAGTGTGATTGATTATCAGGCAACTTCTACATGATGAATACACTCAGCAGCATCTCCAGAATTGCATACAGTAACATTAGTGACGTGCTCGTGAAGTAACAAAAAGCTCACATTCTAATAAACTGCAGAACAAGCATATGCCCTCAGTGGAAACCACGTTCAAAGCAGCTCTCCTCTTTAGCATCTTAGCTCAGGCACACAGAGCACTGTTTAGACTGTTGGCAGTTTATCTTCATGATGTCCTGACTGGAAGCTCACTTCTTCTGCAAAACACAAGATAGAATAGTACTATACTATATGATCATTAGCTCAAAAAAATATATCAAGGTTTGAAGTTTCAGGTACAGTTTCTAATAAGGGTGGAACAACTTCACATTATTTTAAAGTAAACATCCTAACTTGATAATGGTTTAATCACAATAGCTCTGGGTTTTTGGTTTTTTTTTTTTTTTTTTTTTTAGACAGGGTTTCTCTTTCTCTGTGTAGTCCTGGCTGTCCTGGAACTCACTCTGTAGACCAGGCTGGCCTTGAACTCAGAAATCCGCCTGCCTCTGCCTCCCAAGTGCTGGGATTAAAGGCATGCACCACCACTGCCTGGCAGCACTGTATTTTTTATAGTTCTTGTCTAGCATTTAAACATAGGCATGGAATCATAGGCAACGGTGTGAGACTTTAACAATTACTTTGTAGTAACCATTTTAAGACTGCGTTAGTTTTTAAAATGCCATTGCATTGACCCCTGTAAGTCCAGGGTAGCTTTCGATTATCTCTCAGTCAATATTTTATGGAGAAATGGCATTCATATTCATACCTTTCTTCCTCTTTGTCCTACCTAGAGACACTTTCATTCTCTGGAGACATTGGTCCTTTCTTTCGAGGGGACAAGTGCATCCTGAACCAGTGACACTTCTTGCTGGCTACACAAGGAATCATCAAACACTTTTTTTCATCTAGCACCTTAGTCCTCAGCTCTCAGCAAGCTAGAGCATATGAATACTTTAAATAATATCCTGCATTTAATAGGGGGTTTCGTAAATGTGGCAGGGTGGCATAGAGAAATCAGAGAAAGCTTCCGGAACATCCACACAGCAGACACTTTCTGCTGAGTACCGGCTTCCCTCCGCCCAGTCCCTTCCTTTTAATATGACTTTATGAGATAATCATTTATTTTCGAAGGAAGAGGCACCCTGGAAGAGTAATGTGTTTGATCAAATGCTGTGTATAAACAAGGAAGAAAGAGAGAAGGAAAAATTCACTATAATTTCCATCCTATTTCCTATCCACGTCTGGACTCAAATACTCACTTGATTTATGAGCTTGACTGAGTTCCTAATCATATTAATTTTTTCAGCTCTGATTTAAACATTTTTGCTCCACTTTACTTGTTTATTTCTTCTTTACTTCTCTTTCTTTCTTTCTTTCTTTCTTTCTTTCTTTCTTTCTTTCTTTCTTTCTTTC
>JADRCD010195874.1:0-11166 GCA_019843815.1 Montemys delectorum | reverse complement strand
TTCTTTCTTTCTTTCTTTCTTTCTTTCTTTCTTTCTTTCTTTCTTTCCTCTTTTTCTTTCTTTCTTGGGTGTGAGTGTGTATGTGTGTTTACGGCCAGACAGGCTGTAGTATAAGTGTGGAGGTCAGAAAACTTTAGAAGAGACAGAGGATAGAACTCAGGTTGTCAGACTTGGCAGCAAGTGCTCTTACCCACTGAGCCATCTCGCCAACCCCCAATTCTGATTTTATAAGCAAATCAGCTACAACCAAAATTCCAAACCCATGGCTTTCCTTTCATTTTGCACAGTATTAAAGTGTCTCTCAAATATAATACATAAACACCTATTAAATGTGACAGAATTGCATATGTGAACATTTAAATATTTGCTTTTTTCCTGTACTTCTATGTTTGTATTTTATATTCGACTTTGTCTTAAGGAAGATAAAAGTAGTTTCTCATAGACAAGGAAAAAGAATCTCAATGCTTTAAATTTGAATCCATCACAGCAGATAATGTCTAGAGCTCTTAAAATGTCAAGAAATCTCTCTCAGAAGCCCCAGGATGGCTTCTTATTTCCTCAAAAGTGAAGATGATTCCATACCAACTATCCCTTACATGTATTTTCAACTTAAAAAATTTGAAATAAATATGTATTATTTTACTGTAATATTATCTTCCATCAGAGCTATTACTGGAGATATAATTATCAACAAACCCATATTCTCTGTGTTTATTATCTATGCACACATTCGTATTTATAAATTCATAAATACTAAGTCAATCTCTGTGGTAACCAAACAGACTTTGTCAGTCATTAGGAAATGGGAAAGGGCAGTGTATATGTTAGAAATTTAACTTTATATATAGAAAATGTAAATTTGATTGGATTGGGGTTTTAGGTAACTGAAAAATTCATAAAATCCAGAAACTCAGAAATCTCCAGTAATACGGTATAAGATGCATCTTTGAAGAAAGGCATTGAATTCGCATTCCAGAGAAGTTGGTGCTGAGGATGAAGCTGGCCCCTTCCCCAGGACTAAGCTGTTTCTTTTGGCTTTTTTGGCCCTGAGCCTGTTCCAGTGGAACTGGACAGATGGTTACATCAACCTCCAATTGATTACACTTCTTTCAGGAGTTGACAAATGGTCAATTTGACCTTGAAATTCTTGATCATGGGCATCACCACCACCATTGAAAAGTGTTCATGCTTAAACACTTATTTTGCATTCACCAACATGTCTTTCTCTTGTAAGTGAAGCAAGTCCTCTTAGAGAAGAGCAAATAGGGCTTACTTTTAGCTATTTTCATGTCTCAACCATGTCTTCATTAAAGAAGAAACTTTCACATTAAGGCCAAGCAGTATTTAATAGGCAGTACAAAAGTCGTTAGTAGACATAATGACTCTCGCTTCCTTTCTCTTGATGTTTGTGTTTTTCTTATTAAAATAATCCTTATATCTACTCTTCTCTTAAATACCTCAAACGAGATCATGCAACCTTGCCCTGACCCACGAAAATAAATCATTTCCCTTATCCTCATTGATTCCTAAAAGGGCAAGTGACAAATGCAACCCTACTGGCTGAGAATAATCAGGGGAGAGAGATATACCTTGGTAGATAGAAAATCTCCCTTTCACTACTATTCCAATTTTACTTTCATAATAGTTTATTAAATTACAGTTTAAATTAAATTATATTTTCTTGCAAGTTACTTTAAGAATGTCACTCCTAACATTTACTTCAATAAAGAAATTAATAGATCTCTTTCTTCTTTTTTTGGTATTATAAAGAGTAATATTATATACATATTTAGATTGTTAGAAAGGAAACAAAGGTGATGCATTTTTAGTTCATGACTGAATTTTGAGCAAGATAAAGGGTTTTCTTGTATTTTTTGAATTTTATTAACTTCTTACCAGCCATTATGTTTAGTATTAGAATTAGAAATTAAAAAGCCAAAAAGTCAAATATGCAAAAGAATAGCTGTGTTTTAAAAGTAAATATAATTATGTCAGAATTGAGTAAAATATCACTTCAAAAGCTTTCTTGGGAATAATGAAAACTAGAGAAAGCCAGAGAACCAAGAATTTACACTGCTTTAGTTCTATATTAACTATGCTCATTTTTTAATGGTAAAATGATGGAAATAAAAACTAATAGAAGAAGCTGGAATTCAACAAGTCCTAGAAAATAAATCAAAAAGCAGAAAGACTAAGTCAGAGTTGGGAACAGGAACCTTGTCACCGGCTTTCTGGGAAAGCCATCTTCCCTCAATTGATTTACCAAAAGAATAGCTGAATTTGGGTGTTGTCAAACTACAGGCCAAAATAGAAGTGTTAAATAAACTAGCATCCGTACAAAAAAAAAAAAAAAACAAAAAAAAAAAAACAAAAAAAACCTAATATATGGTGCTAGATAAATATTAAACTTGGTAATGGAATAAAATCCTGCCTGAGTGGAAGTTTTTGTTATAGATATTGTAGGATTGGTGGATTTAAAATGTGCTGCTTTTCAGATTTGCTAAAGTTGGTGGATAGATTGAAAGATGTACATTATATACCCACATAGGAGACACTAAACAAAAAGGCTTAGGAAAGACATATGACTCTTGCATATGGAGGAGAAATGGAGGCCTCCTTAATTTGGTAATTATAAGTAATGATACAAAAAATAATCATCTTTCAGTAGGGTTATTACCTGTGCTGAAAATGCACTCATCATGATTCAACATAGACAGAAAATCCTCTAAAGAGGCATTTTGTAAGTTTTGTAGCATTTGAAAACAGGCATATGCCACCTGTGCCCTAGTTAAATAGTTATACATAATATTACATTAGTATGATTGTGTTCTAATAAATCTTTTTGTATAAAATTTGAAGTGTAGTTTTTGGACCTATAAAATATAGCAGGTAAAGTACTTATTAGTCATGGTCCAGAATAATATAAGTGTTCCAATGGGTAGCATTTGCTTATTCAGTAGTGTGGTTACCATCGTTATGGTCAAGTATAAAATACCAATGGTTTAAAGACATACTGGTCCATTTCCTGAAGATAGAACAAACCACATGGATGAGCATATACGTATTGCTTGTCAGAACCTACAAGAAATGTCCCAGCTCAGAAGCTGCTGAGTTGGACTCTGTTTTACAATCCAAAAGCCTCACATGTCTCATTCCTTCAAGATTCTATGTAGTGGTTTTTCACATTTGCTTCTTGAGTCAGATTCCTAAAAATTACCTGCATTCAACCATTTGATATAGGCATAACTCTAAATTAAAAGTTAAATAATATTTAAACTTTACCTTTTTAAATTAAATGGCTTGCTTACAGTTTCTCTAATATATATATGTGTGTGTGTATATATATATATATATAAACACACATAAATGTATATAAAGAGTATAGACATGTAATACTATATAAACGTATATAAAGAGTCTCATCATTCTGTGGGATTGCAATCCTCCTCATCTCCTTAGGAGTGTACAAGGAGGAATCCATGGCTCCAGAGGCATAGGTAGCAGAGAATGGCCTTGTCTGACATTAATGGGAGGGGAGGCCCTTGGTCCTGTAAAGGTTTGTTGCCCCAGCATAGAAGGATGCTTGAGGTGTGGGGCAGGAGAGGGTGGATGGGTGTAGGAGCACCCTCATTGAGGCAAAGGGGAGGGAGGTTGTGAGATGGGGGTCTTGTGGAGGGGTAACCAGGAACTGGGATATCATTTGAGATGTAAACGAATGGAATGATTAATAAAAAAGTCTCATCAAACACATTAGTTATCCAAGGGTTACTAAAGAGTATTAGAAATCAGTTGACACATATGTTTTGCAAATTTATTATATAAACTACTTCATGTAATTAGGTATTTATAATCAAAGAAAATTCAGTACAAAGGAGATTAAGTGCAGGAAGGGAACACAGAATGGGCTAGAAAAGAACATAATTATAGAACAAATAAATGATGAGAAGCCTGGACTCATTTGGGAATGAGTCTAAACTCTAGGTCCAACTACTCATTATTAGACCATTTTCATAATGAACCTATTCCAAAGAAAGTCAGTGTGGGTATGCACTTGGTGCTAAATGAGTTTAGAAATAAAACAAAGCTGGAGAAGCCTTCTTTTATCCTCTGTCAAATTAGAAAAACCAAGTAGGTCTTTGTTCTTGTAATAGTCTATTTGCTTAAATACATAGACAATCGGAAAGGGAATTATTTAAACGATTGTAAGCAGTCAATGGATTCAAGAATCACAAGAGGAGAGGGTGAACTCTGTGGTCCAATAGCCAACTTTATTCTAATTAATAACCCTGAGTTGAGTAGCTGTTTGTGGATTGCCCATAGTAGGAAAATATAGGGGTTGATGTAGGAGTCTGCAATTAGAAGATAAAATGAACCCATTATCATATGGTCATCTACCCAAAAGGAGCAAGAAACACCAATGGTTGGCTGTGAGCATCCACCTCTGTATTTTTCAGGCTCTGGCAGAGCCTCTCAGGAGACAGTCATATCAAGCTCCGGTCAGTTAGCATTTCCCAGCACCCACAATAGCTTCCAGGTCTGGTGCCTGTATATGGGATGGATCCTACATTGGGGCAGTCTCTGGATGGACTTTCCTTCAGTCTCTGCTCCATACTTTGTCTCCATACCTCCTCCTGTGAATATTTTGTTTGATGCCCCTAGGGCAATGCCAGGGCAAGAAGACAGGAGGTGGTGGGTGGGTTGGGGAGCATCCTCATAGAGGCAGGGGTTGGGGGGATGGGATAGAGGGTTTCCAAAGGGGAGACCTGGAATGGAGGAACCATTTGAAATGTAAATAAAGAAAATATCCAAAAAGAAAGAAAGAAAGAAAGAAAGAAAGAAAGAAAGAAAGAAAGAAAGAAAGAAAGAAAGAAAGGAAGGAAGGAAGGAAGGAAGGAAAAAAGAAAGAAAGAAAGAAAGAAAGAAAGAAAGAAAGAAAGAAAGAAAGGCAACTGAACAACAAAGACTTAACATTCTGTCCAGTGAACAGCTCATGAAAAACAAAGCCCATTTATTTCACAAGTCTCAGCTTCGCTTCAATTTATCCTTCCCCAGCCTGTCATAGAACAATTGTTCTTGGACTTCTAAAGTGAATTTTCGTCTGAACATGTAGCTTGTAGATGTGAGAGCTCTGTAAGGTGCAGGAAGGAAGCTGGTGGGATGGGACTTGGGAAGACTGGGGGAGGACAATGAGGAGGGGGTGGGGAATAACAATACACCCCGACATCTGCATGAAAATACCACAAGGAAATCCATTACTTGGCTGAATTTAAGATTTTAATTTAAAGTTCCAGAATCTGCAAAAAGATCTGTCTTTAATCTTTTTAAAGTATGTCAAATCCTGACTATTTAGTCAAGAAGATTGAATTCTCCTCTCCTAGAAATTTGTGGTTTCTGCTTTTTTTCTTTTCTACTTGTTTTCCTCCCTCTCTCCTTGCCTCCCCCCTTCTCCTTTCCTCTCCCATCTCCTCACTTCTCTCCTGCTCTCTTCCTTCTTGCCTCCCCAGCCTTTACATACTGAGACAGTATCCCCTGTAGGTGGGACAAGGGTGACCTTTACGTTCTGATATTCCATCGCAAATGCTGAGAAAAGAGGAATACACTACTATGTCTAAGTTCCTGTGGTCCTGTGGATTAAATACAGGGCTTCATGCACACTAGTGCATGAAGTAATCTAGCAGCTGAACAAGAACATACACTGTTTCATTTTCAGAGGAGGAGCACTTTGCTACAAAGTTTGGTATTATGAATCACATGATAATATTATATAACAAATAATAACAACTTCCGAACCATGTGGTCAAAATTCTGCCTGTATATTTGAATGCCCTGGTTTAGAGAGCTTAGTGAACATGAACAAATTAATAAGCATGTTTATGAATGATTTGGAATCCAGGTCTACTTTTTGCTATTAGAATAGTTTAGCTGTGTGTTTATGCTCTTCTGTGAAGTTCTACTAACCCAGGAGTTTTGTTTTTATATTCTTGGGAAGCCAGGTTTGATGCTGTAGGCTGAGAATCTCATCATCTTGGAAGGCCTTGACAAATGGATTCAAGGCATACTGGAGCGACAGAGTGATTTCAAGGATAAGTTGGGTAACTTAGACTTTTTTTTGTTTTATTATTGTGATAGTTTATTTTTAATTACATGTACACGTGACTATCTGTGGATAGGTATGTGCACCTGAGTGAAGTGCGCGTGGATGATGCCAGATGATGGCGTCAGATGCCCTGGAGCTTGGACCAGATTTCAGTTCTTGTGAGGGCAGTATATATTCTTGAGTGCAGACCCATGTCTCCAGGGTTGTGGCTTTTTAATTTTTTTTTTTATAGAAAATTTAAAAAAGAGCCAAGGGTATATCTCTAATACTAGAGTTGATTCATAACACTACTGGAGCTCAGTGTTCAGTGTTTCGCTGGTAGTGAAGGTGGGTGGCAGGAGCTTCTATTTGCTCTGGCTTTATGTATTCATTGGAGTGTCTTCTACATTGTGATTTTGGAGTGAAATAAAAATTCATGTTTAAATACTCAGTTTTGTTTGCAAAAATTAATATCAGAATGAAATTTTCTGTAGGTAATACTTTGGCAGAAATTCATATGTTGTGATGAAAATATTGACGTTAATTGTGAAAAAAAATGGCCATTGCTAAAAGTGTAGTTTCATAGAGTTGTATAAACTTCCCAAGCAGCCTCAGTGAGTTCCTTTGCTTTATTCTGTGAATTTACTATCCAGAGGGTGCCTCTTTCAGCTCAATCCTATCACTATTTTGGAATGAGTTACAACTTTCATTGCAAGGTTAGTGCAAACTTTATTATTCATTTTTATCCTTGACCCTAGTGGTTGAAACTATTAACTAAAGTAATGCTAATTGTGGTGGTATTTTTTCTTTCTTTCTTTCTTTCTTTCTTTCTTTCTTTTTTTTTTTTTTTTTTTTTTTTTTTTTTTTTTTTTTTTTTTTTTTTGATTTAGATACTTGTCCACCAGGAATTGGATGAAGACCAATTCATTTCATTCTGGCCACTGAACAGACATCAAAGTGTAATGATTTTTGGTCACTGTTCAAGAGTTTACATTAATATAAAGGGCACTCAGGGTAAAAATCCAACCATAAATACCACCCTATACATTTGGGTAGACTTTTATGTACTAAACTGTGTGAACTAATAGGGAAAATTATGAATGTTTCAGCATTTTGCAATGGGATATGAAGTATCACCATGAATTTGCGTTGATAAGACTATTTTTTCATTATGCAAGACAATGCATACACATACATATATGAAAGTGGCAAAGTACTGATCTAGTAATCCTTTGATTAGCTAACATGCACAGGGCGTTATAGAAGGAACATATAGGCCTCCTAAATCAATAAGCAGTGCTCATGTTCCCAGGATTTTGATGTAGGGAACAGGGTAAGTAAATGTATAATTGATTACCGATGGGATTATAGAGACCATTATGGAAATTTCCTCTGTTTCAACCACTCTGCTAACAGCTTTATACATATTATGGCTGTTAAAATTTTTAAGTGTTTTGAGGTAAGCACTGCTATAGGAAAAGGAAATTAAACGGCAGGGAGGGGAAACAGCTTTCCAAGGTCATGAAGTTAATAAGAAAGTGTGTTTGGCAGCTGTTTCTTATGATGCTGTTTCTGTTAGTTTTCCCTCTATGGTAAATATACCATTTCTTTATGTTACCTTTATAATATATCTTTAAATAAAAATGTAAAAATAAATTAAATGAAACCTCTACAAGAGTTGACTATCACCCACTGCACAGCATTAGGGAGGGCAGAACGTTTCTTGGGCACATAGCATTTGTACAGGGCCTTAAGAGACAAAAATATTCAGAAATCTAGACTGAAGGATTAATAATCCATTTACATGTCTCATTCTCAGGCATGGGCATTGTCAGACTGACTAGCTTGTTAACAGATGAAGTGGATGGAGCTGGAATACCTCTCTTCATTCTCCCATGTAGGTAGGGGACATCACATGACTGAGCTCTACGTGGGAAAAAAAGTGTGGATAAGTTGACCTAAGATTTCCCCCCTGTCCAGGGGTGCAAAAGTTTCTACTTGAGTAGAAACCAAAGTTTGATATTTGATTTTTCCCACAACTAACCATATGTAATCCCATTTTATATACCCACCACAGCTGCCATCAGCCACAAAATCTGGAGGATGACTGATGGATACTTTATAGTGTGCTGAACTGAATGGCTGTGTTGCTTGGTAGGGTATATGTCCTTTCATCTTATGTTGTGGAGCAATACATTGTTCAGACATTGTACTGCATATAGCGGTCAATATATATAGATAAAATTCTATAATATACACAGGCCTAAGGTCCTACTTATAAAGCCCCATGGGATGATCGTATTTCTGATATTTTCTTCTATTGCAAATGTTTCATGAACCTTGGATTAAGAGTATAGCTTGTGTTCACTGCATGCAAGAATTGCTTCTCAAAGAAGAGCAGCCACATAGCAGAAAAACTCATTTCAGACATTATTGAATGAGAAGTAAACGCTGACTGTGGTGAGCTATCAAAATTTTGACATTTGCTGATTGTGACATTTTAGCCTGTCTTCAGGCACATAGAAAAATGTGAGACGTAGAGTGTCATATAGGATGAATACATTAAATTCGATTCTCATTCGTGGACGTAAAGTGCAAGTAAATCTAGTATAAAAGGTTAAAATTCCATGTAGGAGACTATTCTTAAAATTCCTTATACAATTCAACTAAGTAACACAACATAATAGAAAACATAAATAATTATCTCCATCTAGATCTAAGATATCAATTTTCTTGTTCTTAGGTTTTTAAATTTTCTTTCTAGTATTCACTAATTACTAAGCTTCTTGCTTATGGTTACTGTTGGAATCCTTAACGCTTACTTCTCTGGATACCTTGATTTTTATGTCCCACTTTCTTAATGGAAAGGAATCCTAATTTTCTAAAAATGTTTGGCAAGCCATATTAGCTGTGCCAATCTATGCTTCTGCTCTTGCCTCAGACACATTTGCATGATGTGATTTCATGAAATTGAGAGGCAGTTAATTATCTCACAACAGAGGTTCTCAACCTGTGGGTTGTGACCCCATTGGGAGATTGAATGACCATTTCATAGGGGTCACCTAAGACTATCAGATAGCACAGATATTTACATTATAATTCAGAACAGCAGAAAATTACAGTTATGAAGAAGCAACAAAAATTTTATGGTTGGGAGGTCACCACAACATAAACTGTAGTAGAGGGTCACAGCATAGAAAGGTAGAGAACACTGTCATAGAAAGCAAACATGCTTTGTCACCAGACAACGTGGGTTCGGATCACAGCTCTAACCTTGATCTCATTACACTCTGTGCCTTGAATCATGCATTTTGTTTTTTAATTGCATTATTAGGACTTATCAGAAGGTATATGCATACATGGGCACGCACACACACACACACACACACACACACACACACACACTATGTGGGTCTTTAGTGTTTTGTGTTCTTGAAGAAAAGTATTCAGTCAGGAGACATATAGTTTAATCAGAAGTTTATTTAGAATGCAAAACAAAGCTAAAGCTCCAAAGAGAAATGGGAATGGCTGCTCCCCAAACAGGGAGTACTAAAATGGGTCCTGTGTTGTACTATTTTAATTAATATTTATGAAGCAGATCCATGGGGCAAAATGACTACTTTTTCTACCTTGGTCACAGAGGCCCAGATCTGCTTCCCAAGGTATTTCTTCCCATCCTCATCTTCTAGAAAGTCATTCAAAAGTGAGGGGAGTGTTAAAACCATTTTATGTGAGAGTATAATGACATCTATCTTGTAGTCTCTTAATCAGTAGACACATGTGGGAAATGCCCTCATGACTCAGTTTCTGATATTACAAGAGCAGCTTAACTGTAGCTTCAATTACAGAGGGCATTCTGACCACCCAGGCACACAGCTACCAAGATGCAGGTAGATTTTATTTTTCAGTTACCTTTTACCTAACTCCTTACCTGTTGGCGCCCTAAAGCCCCTGGCATCTCAGTCTCCATCTTGTTCCTGGGCCATCATCTATTACCAAACACTCTTTTGTTTCTTCCACTACCTTGCTTCCGTTTCTGCAATTGACTAGGGACATTTGACTACAGGGGGCTTTCCTGGCTTTTCACAATGAGGACACTCCTTTCCAGACATTTTATGATATGGGGACATTCCTTTCCAGATTTTACAATGGCGAACATTCCATTTATGTTAATGTGTAACCAAACAATAATATTGGTTTGGCCTGTGCTCCTGGGCCTTTGTGTTCTGTAGCTTTATAAACCCTTTGTTTCCCTAAAATAAACTGAGACTTGATCAGAATTTTTTGTCTTGTCTCCTTCCTTTGCGTCTCTTGACCCCAAATTTGTTGTTGTTGTTCCCTTCTCTCGAGAACCCTGTTGTTTAAGTCCTACAGGTCCTGGCAGCTGGTGCCTAGCAGTGGAGCTCGAGTATGAAGGGACCAGTGAAGATCACTGCAGTGGTTTTGATTGGCAGATGAATTTTGTGTGGAAGATGTCTTGTGGGGGAGCCTGCCACCTCTACAAGGGGTCCTGGTAAGTTTGTGGTGATCATGAGACAGGCATTGAGTAGCCATGAATTCTTTGTGGAAGGTTTGAAAATGGCTTTAAGTTTAAGGCCTGCAGCCTATCTGGTGTGAATAAAAACAACTACTCATTGGGTATTTTTTTTCTTTTGAAAGAAAACCCTCTTTATTTTCATGTTGTAATCCTAACACTATTTCTTTAATCTTACCATGCAAGTTTCTATAAACTCAAACTCAAAGCAAAATCTTATGTGAACCCTATAAGTAGATATAAAGCAGGGGACCCTAGGAAGATTCATTCACACCCAGAGATAAGTAGATCATTCTTTGGGTACTTGTAATGTTGTATTTTATTTTTATATTTAAAATTGCCTTTTTTCTTTTATGTGCATTAGGCAGGGTTTTGCCTGCATGTGCTTGTGTACCCATCATGTGTTCCTGATATCAGTGGAAACCAGAAGAAAATTTCCAATCTTCTAGGGCTGGAGTTACACATATTTACTAACTGCCATGTGGGTATTAAAGAATTAAACTTGGTCCTTTGCAAGAGCACTAGGTATTCTTGACACCTGTGCTATCTCTCCAGC
>JADRCD010195872.1:333-14549 GCA_019843815.1 Montemys delectorum | reverse complement strand
GAGAAGCCATTGAGGACTGCTTTCAACTCAGTGGGTTGTTCTGTGGGTTTGCATTTGAGTTCTGTCCTTACTTTCCCCTTGATGGCCTGGAAGCCAAACAAACCCCTTTCTCTGCAGGTTGCCTTTGGTCATGGTGTTTTATCACAGTAACAGAAACCAAATTACAACACTGGGTTGTGCTCTGGTAATACTACGGAGTGGCAAAATCTCGGGGCTTGAGACTAGCACATTGAGTGTCTTGCTGTGGCTGGCTCAGCCTTACACATCATGTTACACGTCCTCCTTTGCTTTCTGAGGTAGGGGAAAGAGACCTGGAAGGTCCCTGCCTTAGTTTCTTTTTGTGCTGCTGTGATATATGCTCTGACAAAAGCAATGTAAGCGGGGAGGGCCTATCTTAGCTCAGGTTGCCGTCCCTCACCATGGGGTAAGTCACAGAGGCAGAGCCGTCTGGAAGAAGACAGGAATAACTGCATGCTTAGTTCTATTTATGCAGTCCAGGATACCCTGGCCAGTGAATGGTCTCACCCACAATTAAGACGCATCTTTGCACATCAATTAGTATACTCAAGGTAATCTTCCACAGGCATGCTCAGGGACCCATCTCTAGGAGACTCTAGACTCTGTCAGGCTGGCAGTCAACACCAACAGCCACAGCTCACATCAGCTATAAAATGCTAACCGCATCTACTACTTTGAGCCTTGTTTTAGTAGAGACAGGTAGCAATACAGTCCCACCTCACCCATCTGAAAAGTGTGGTACCAGCTGGCAAAGTCACAAGAGTCACAGCTGTCACCACCATGGCACTATGACAGCGTCACCTCATGCTAATCATAGACTAGGGATGTCAAAGGCACTCAAAGTCAAACTGGAAAGTCCTGGACCTTGAGAGACAGAGGACACTAGAAGGTGAGTTATGAGTGTCCTGGTGGCTTCTGCTACCTCAGGAGCCTGGCTGTGTGTCATTCTTTCTGTAATTCTAAGAAGACCCTCCAAAACAGAAACCAGGCAGGTCCATTGCTTGCTGACTCACTCAGGCTCAAGTTGAGCTAGCTTTCTGGTATGTCCCAGGGACACCTGCCTAGGGATGATGACGCCCACAGAGGGCTGGGCCCTCCTAAATCAATTTATGATCAAAACAGGTTCCCTACATCTGCTCACAGGACAGTCTAATCTAGGTAATCTCTTAATCAAGGATATCCCTCTCACCTTGACTCTAGGCTGTGGTATATTGACAGCCAAAGGGAGCAAACAGAGCTAGGACAGCTACCACACTTGGCTTTAACACTGGAGTATTTATCTATGTATCTATTTGTATGTTTGTTTAATTTTTGAGACAGGGTTTCTCTGGGAAGTCCTGATGTCCTGAAGCACACTCTGTAGGCCAGGCTAGCCTCACACTCAGGGATTTGCCTACTTCTGCCTCCTAAATTTGAGGATTAAAAGAGTGCACCATCCCCCAACCCCTACCTGGGGCCCACCCCACCCCCCCCCCCCCCCCCCCCCCCCCCACCCACCCTCAGTGGAACACTGCATTCTTTTTAAAGTCAACAAAGAAGCTTTAACCCTCCGTGCCCTGAATCGAACAGGAAGAACTTGCCAGAAGCATCAGAACCAGTATTCTTCAGCAAGTGTGTCCTTCTCTTGTGGTTTTAATTTGTTCGCTGTGATAAGATTTCCTGTTTCTCCCTCTGACCTTTGGGTCGAGTCTGTATTTCCCACTAACATGCCCTGTTCAAATGTTTTACTCTAAAACTGGACTGACATTTTTGTTCCTACAGTTGATCCTAGTTCTCTCTCCGCTGAAGTCTACCTAATTTATTAGACTTTCAGAAAACCATTATTTTCTTTTGCCTCTTTCCTTATTTATTAGATCTGCATTTTATCTTGATTGATCTCTACCTCTGTCTTCCTGGCTCCCTGTTGCCCCCCACCCTCCCGAAAACTTCAGCTGGATCTCCATTTACTCATTCTTGTCCTGCTTCTCAGCACAAAGTTTTGGTCCTCAAGTGCGGTCCCCTCCTCCTTGCATGGCAGTTGCCTTCCTGTCCAGTCCTCACGTGACACTTTGAAGTGTAACTTCTCTAAGTGGTTTGTCATCCAGTCTTGTCACCCAAGTTTGTCACAACACAGGTTTTACTTGGTTATTTACGAATGTGGTTGTTAATTTTCAAATGGTTGGCTTGTTAATTTAAACCTTTCTTAATAATCTCTAACCCTAATTGCACTTTGGTCAAAGATGAGGCTTTTCCTCGATCGGCTTTTGGGATTCTATTGGATTTTTTTTCCTTTATGGCTTAATATATGATCAATTTTCATAAATGTTTGATGGGCTCTGGCAAAGAAATGAGTCTTTTATTCGTAGGGTACAAAGTTCAATTATTAAATCAACTTTATTAATTATATTCCAATTCTATATAAACCGGGGGGTAGCTATTATTTAAATATGTCAAAGACAGGTGCTGTCAACTTGGCTCAGAGAATAAAATAGCCTGCGGCCAAGCCTGAGGACCAGAGTTTGATCCCCAGAGTCTACATAATGAAAGGTGGCAATCAGCTCCTGTAAATTGTCCTTGAACTTGCACACTTGTATATATGCATGTGCACACACACACAAGTAAATAAATATATAATAAAAGAATCTTGGTTTCAAATCTTTTTTGTTTTTTTTTTGTTTTGCTTTTTTTTTTTTTGAGACAGGGTTTCTCTGTGTAGCCCTGGCTGTCCTGGAACTCAGTCTGTAGACCAGGCTGGCCTCAAATTCAGAAATCTGCCTGCCTCTGCCTTCCAAGTGATGGGATCAAAGGCATGCGCCACCACTGCCCAGTGGTTTAAAAATCTTTTGTACAGGGTCTTACTATATAGCCCTGCCTGCCTGGCCTGGAACTCACCATGTAGACCAGGCTGACCTTGAATTTATAGAGATCCTCCTGCCTCTGTCTCTGGGACACTGGGATTAAAGGCATGTGCAATGGTATAAAACCCAGTTTATAGCTGGCTTTTTGTTTTTGTTTCTGTTTTACACAGTCTAAGAGCCTTTGCTGGTGTGCCACCAAAGTGTAACCCATTTATGCAGCATTTTTTAATAAATTAAATTTTCTTTGACAGCTTTTTATATGTAAATGATAACTACTTCATGCCCACCCTTCCCCATCTCCCCACAAACTCTCACATTCGTGTCTATTGTTTGAGGAGCTGCAGAGTTTAACCAGGGTCATTTGTGTGACCATTTGGACCCTGGTGGGCTCAGCAGCCGGATTCACAACCCAAAACAGTGACTCCCCTTCTCTCAGGGTCCACCAGTAGCCAGGAATCAGAGACAACCCTGCGAGCCATCCTATAATCGGTCAATGGTGGGAACCCAGTGCAGGAGCCGTAGTTGCTGGGAGCTCAGAGTGTGATGTTGGGCCTGGGTGCTTTTGATGTGGCCCTCCACTCTGCCTCAAGGCTCTCACAGTTTTAGCTTCAGAGCAAACGCTGGCTGTTTCTTCCAGGAGGATTCTCTCTCTCCCAGTGTCTCTGTGTCTCTGTCTCTGTCTCCCCTCCCACATTCTCGCCCACTCTTTTTCTCTCTCCCTCTCCCCTTCTCTTTCCTCTCCCCTCCCCCCTCCCCCTCCTAACTTCCTTCTTCCATCTTCAGCCATTTGTTTTAAATGCTCCCTCAGCTTTGGTCACTGGATGCTCTTGCATTGTAGGAGTCTTGCATTAGTAGCTGCCTGGTTTGAAGAAAACTCAATTCAGGCGAGGTCAGGGCCTCCGGTTATGATTTATTTCAACGTGATTTCAGCCTTTAGATCTAGATGGAAAAACTCTTGCTTGTTTTATTTCACTTTCTTACGCTATGTTTTGTTTGGTGACAGGGTCCCCTTTGTCACTCAACCTTCTTGATTTCCAACCATCTTCCTGTCTCAGCCTCCTGAGAGGGGCTCCAGGCTATGCCACCTTGCCTGGCTAAATTCTTATTTTTACATTATGTTAAATACTACATTACATTCTCTCTGGAAAGGTGGTTTGCAATCATTCATACTTTGTGTTTTAGATTGGTTGTAGAGCTGGTGCATTTTGAAGCCATAGCTGACGGGACAGCCTATTCCTGAGAACATGCCCGTGTTTCCCCCATGTCTCACAGAAAGGGCTCCCTGCCACAAAGTACTCAGTGTGGCAGAAAACAAACAGCCTGGTGCTTGCTCTCTTGCAGGTAGCAACATTCCTCTTTCTTTTTTAAAGTTTTATTTATTTATTTTATGTATATACATACTGTAGTTGTTCAGACACACCAGAAGAGGGCATCCGATCCCATTACAGATGGTTGTGAGCCACCATGTGGTTGCTGGGAATTGAACTCAGGACCTCTGGAAGAGCATTTAGTGCTCTTAACAACTGAGCCATCTCTCCAGCCCCAAGGTAGCAACATTTCTTGTCAGCCACATTTCTGTTGCTGTAATAAAACATGTGAGGCAAGCAATGTAAAGACAAAAGGTTTATCAGTGCCGCAGGTCACTCCATTCCATCCCTCAGGGCTTTGGAGAGGCAAGCTATGGAAAGGAGGATGTGTTGGACCAGAACAGCTCACCATGGCAACCAGGAAGGAGGTGGGGTAGCAGAGATGCATATCCTCCCCCACCCCCTTCAAGAGAACACTCTCTGTGACCGACTTTCTGCAGCTAGGTGCCACCTTCCACCTCCCAACGGTCCATCAAGCTGCAAATCCATTGCTGATTGATCCATCCATGATTTCAGAGCCCTTAGGAGGCCAGCAGCCTCCAGCAACCCCACCAATGATCACTGCTACCTGGGAACCAAGCCCTCTCATGGGAAGTCCTAACACCTGCTTTCTGTCCACGGTGCGCACAGCAGATTCATCAGTTAGTTAACTCACTGCAAGTCTCTGTTTTATCCTGGAATCCTGTGAGCTTCCTGGTGTGTGTATGCAAATCTTTTTTTTCTAATGAATTTCATTCACTGTATCAGAAATGACCCCACTTTCTAGTCTTGGCGCACCTGTCTCTGGCCCCGTGAGTCGGATGGGTCTTCCTCTGTTCTGTTACTCACCTGGAATGAAGGTCACAACACCAGGAGTAACTAATACCAGGTGTAACAAGTGACCGCAGGTGTCAGCAGAGCAGAGTTTAGACCTGGGATGTCCCCAAAAGCCCAGGTGTTGACAGCTTGCTTACCAAGATGGCCACAGTGAGAGGTGGTAGGTAGGACCTTTCAGAGGGAAGACATAAGGATTCCTACCTCCCTCCTCTTCTTCCTGGTCTGCCTTCCTGGCAATCTGGTGAGTGTTGGGCATAACCTACCATGTGCTTCCACTAGGAGTCAATGCTGCCTCACCACAGGCCCAGTAGTCTGGATCTTCTTGAATTTGGAGCCCAAACCTTTTCTCCCTATAAGTATGCCACCTCAGGCATTTTGTTCTAGTGACAGAAAGCTGGCTGATAAACTCTGAGTGAGACGCATCTATTCTATACCCTCTCCTGGCTGCTGGGGGTTACCAGGAGTACTCGACACACCTCGGATTGTTCACATAGCTCTTCTCTCTGCCAGTATCTACAAGGTCTTCTCTCTGCTTTTTCTTGTGTTTTCCCTTTTTCTTACCGGGATGCTCATTATTGGCTTTTGGGCCCAGCCAGACAATGGGAGATGGCATCATCTGAATTTATTAACATCCATGAACACTTCCCATGTTCTCACTTTCTTCTCACTCACAGGTACCAGGAATTTGGAGTTGAACATATCTTTTCTGGGAGCCACCACTCCCTCTCTCTTAATACCCTCCTGTTGCTCTTCCTGCCTCTCTGGATTTCCTTATGATAGTCTACTCCTTCTCTGCCCAGGCCATGTCTTCCCCAAAGGTACCATCTCTTTTGGCCTTCAAAAAACATTGGTGGGGTCGTAGCTCATTAGCAGAGTGCTTGCCTAGCGTGCATGGAGCCCCGGGTTCTATTCCTGTATAAACTGGGACAGTGTGGTGGTTTTAGCTTTTATTGTCAACTAAGCATCATCTAGAATCATCTGGGAAAAGCGTCTCAGCGAGGGATTGTTTGTATCGGGTTGCCATGGGGATATGTCTGTAGGAGATTTTCTTTTTTAAAAAAGATGTACTTTATTTATTTTATGGGTATGAGTACACTGTAGCTGTACAGATGGCCGTGAGCCATCATGTGTGTGGCTGCTGGGAAATGAACTCAGGACCTCTGCCGGCCCGCTCACTCCAGACCCACTAGCGGCCCACTCGCTCCGGCCCTGCTTGTTCCGGCATAATGCACTGTAGCTGTCTTCAGAGGCACCAGAAGAGGGCGTCAGAGCTCATTACAGGTGGTTGTGAGCCACCATGTGGTTGCTGGGATCCGAACTCAGGACCTCCAGAAGAGCGGTCAGTGCTCTTACCCACTGAGCCATCTCGCCAGCCCCAGGAGATTTTCTTAATTAAGTTAATGTGGAAAGACTGCCCACTGTGGGGGGCACCATTCCCTAAGCAAGGGTGTCCTAAACTGAGAACAGAGAAACCAAGTGGAGCATAGGCAAGGAAGTGAGTATGAGTGTGAATACTTACCTCTGCTCTTGCCTGCGGATGTGATGGGACATGCTGTTTGAAGCCCTGCTTTGACTTCCCTATGATGACCCACCCACTGTAGCCCGGAACTCTGTGCTTAAATAAACTCCTTTCTCCCTGAACAGCCTTTTGGCAGCAACAGAAATGAAACTAGCACAGGTGTGGTTAGAAACATAGGCACACACATCCTCCTCGGCTCTGCTCACAGCTCATCCCCCTATTGGTTGTGTCCTAGCTGTACTTTCTGGGACTACACAGGGCTCCATTCTGGGCTCCTAAGAGTCCGGACAGCCCAAAAACTGGGTGGTCCCTAAGGATGAAGCCCACAGCACATGTCCAAGTAGGCCAGGAACTTGTCCTTATGTATGAGTGGCACCTCACTTCCACTGGCTTCCCTCGCTCCTGAGTGTCCTTCCTATGGTGGCAGCCTGGGTTTGTCATCACTCTTCCTGCTGGGTCTCCTGGATGGGAACCAAATGCCGCTTGCTCAGGCAGACAGGCCCAGCTGGGTCTCCATCTTTTATTTGCCCAATCCTGTTAATAACTAACGTACGGTAATGGGTAATGAGGCTTGCCTTTACCGAGCCCACTGAGCTCCTAGCTCTGTTCCTCACCAAGGGCTTCTCCCTAAAGGGTCCTGACACACTGGGCTGTGGTTCCTGCCACCCCTGCCCCAGTCCTTTCAGCCTTCTCCCCTAGCTGGAACTGAGCCCTTCTGTGGTCTCTTCCACCTCTTTCTCCTCCCTGAAGTTTCTCTCTGGGTTTCCTCCAGGTCACTTTGGTGGAACGAAGCTAACACCCCCAGACCAGCAATGTGTGTCACCAATCCATCATTGGGACAGACTGGCCCTGCTGTCCAGGGCTAGCAGGCAGGAGGCTGATGAACTCCAAGCCTGGGATGCTTACAGGGCACTCCCCTACCCCTCATCCTCACCCCACCCCCACTCTACAAATTCTGGCATTCTGACAAAAGCAACCACATAAATTAAGGGCCGGCCAGCCAGACACTAGTAGAGCAAAGGGGGGCTGCCTAAACTAGAGTTGGAGGGTCCTTGGAAGAATGACCCCCTCATTCAGCCCTCCAGGGCTTCCCATCACCAGCCAAGCTGTTCTGTGAACAGTTGTGGAAAAGCCACCAAGGAAACCCCTTGCTGTTGGCTCCAGGGAAACACCTGCTGGGTGCTACAAGCTCAGCCAGCTGAAACCCTGAGATGCTGTCATTGAAACTCTAGTAATCAGGGATTGTTTTAAGTGAGGCAGCATTCACACAGCAGGGCACTCTGGGATTCCTCCAACTGCCCTATGTCTGAGAAGCCTGGAGGTGGGGGATTGTGCATTTCAGAGGTGCTAGCCAGAGCACCCCGATAGCAAGGGGTAGGAGTGGTAGACTTTCAAGATGGGAGTTTGGTGCTGTAGGGCAGGAGGAGCATCAAGCTGCAGAAGGAAGAACCCTGGTGGCCAAGGATAGTTGGTGCAATAAAGGCCCCTTGAAGTTTCTTGTGGTGGTGGGAGATGGCTGAGCAAGTAAAGGTGCTCCTCTGGAGGAAAGCTTAATGATCTTAGTTCTGTCCACAATGGTGGACATTCTGAACCACAATGGTGGAAGGAGAGAACCACTATGCAAATCTGACCTCTAACCTCCATACAAGTGTGTGAGCACACTCTAGCGCACGCACGTGTGTGAGTTCGCAGACACACACACACACACACACACACACACACACACACTACGTACACACAATAATAAAAATAAAGAACAAAAAATAAGTTTCTCTTTTGTTAACGCCAGGCCGTCTTCTGTGCCCAGCAGTTGAGGGGGGCAGTACCTGGGAAAGGCGAGAGGTTTGCCCAGAATAGCCAGGTCTTGGGCTGGAGAGACGGCTCAGGGGTTAAGAGCCCTGAGGACTCCAAAGGTCCTGAGTTCAAATCCCAGCAACCACATGGTGGCTCACAACCAGCCGTAATGAGATCTGATGCCCTCTTCTGGTGTGTCTGAAGACAGCTACAGTGTACTTATAGACATAAAGTAAATAAATAAATCCTAAAAAAAAAAAAAAAAAAAAAAAAAAAGTAGGCAGGTCTCACAGGGGATAAGGAGTTTTGAACGTGAGTGAGAGGTTTTAGCTCCTGAGGGTGGGCTGTTTGGAGTAGCCTCCCAGACACATGTTAGAGGTGGCAGTGGGCCAGGCTGGGGAACAGGAAACAGAACCATGAACACTGCTCCATCAACGCCCAGACCAGGCAAAGCCTCACCCAGGCCTTAACAGCAACTGTGGATGTGCTGCTGCTGCTCTCCCAGTTAGCAGACAGGAAAACTGAGGTTCTGAGGCAAGGGGACACAGCTGGGATGTAGACACAGGTCTGTGCGATGTCAAAGTAAGTGTGCAGAAGACAGTGCCACACTGAAGAGGGAGGCGAACGGATCCTAGGGCAGTGTGGTTCCAGAGGACGAAAGCTCAACCCTGCTGGAATGGTGCCAACCACCTTTCTTCCCTGCCCTGGACTTTGATCCAAGCTCGGGTATCCCTCTTCATTCTGGTTAGATGAGTAACTCTGAGAATGCTTCCGGGATGCTCAGGGGAGGCCTCAGCGGCTCCCAGAAAGGGGAGCCTGGACTGAGAACTCTACAAGCAGCTGACCAGCTGATCCGGTTGGGAGAACAGCACAGGGAAATGCCCAGTGGCCTGGAAAGTACCTGGGTCCAGCTTCCAGCTGGAGGGAGAAGGCTGCTAGGGTAGATGGAATCAGAATGAGAAGGATAGGCATCATGTAGGGGCTATCTCCAAGCCCCCCAGGATAGCCGAGGCTCCAGGCACGAAGGGGAGAAGAGTGGGCGGGGTGCCATGCCTGGAGATGGTTTATGTAGAATTCCCTGGCTGCAGACTGTGGGAGGTGATAGGAGAGGACCAATGTGAGGGCACTGTGGTGCCAAGGTGGGCGTGGCCACCACTCACTGCTTGAAGGCCTCTGGCTATGAGGGGCTGCCTACAGCCCTGGGGCTCACTTCTCTCTAGCATCACAGGGCAACCTAGGCATTCCTCACTTGCTGCCTGGGCTCTGAACAGGCTCTGCTCCTGTGGGGCCAAGCTCTCCTTCCTGCAGCTCAGGCTGGTGCCTGTCTCGAAAAGACTCAGTTTTCCTAGTTGAGGTGGGGGCCACAGATTTCTGGTGCCTGCAGGAATTGCCCTTCCCTGCAGGAGCTGATGGGAGGAAGGGGAGGGGAGTAGGCTGCAAAGGGTTGGGGAGAGTCTACTTCATGTTCCCTGCTCTCTACAAAAGTGCTCTGCAATGCCCCTGGCCCAAGCAGCTACAGCCAGGCCTCAAGATGGGGAGACCTCTGGACTGGGAAAACTGGGAACTCCCCTATGAAGACCACTCAGTCCAGCCTGTGGAATCTGAGAACGGCCTCCCCATTTTATGGACAAAGAGGCAAGGCCCAGAGATGGTAGTTAGGAACCCATGCAGGGAAGTGGCTAGTTTCAGACCTGCTTACCCACAAAGGGGCTTAGCAAATGGCAGCATCCTTCAGGAGAGGCAGCTTTGTTATCCTACATGGGTGCACTGGACACAGGCCCTTGGATGGAGACTGGGTGTGGCCATGCAGCCAGGCAGCAGGCCTGCTCCCAACCCCTAGTGTCAACAGAGGAGATACTAGGGGCTCAGAGAAGGCCTGAGGGACCAAGGAGCCAAGGCCATCCCATTGAGAGTCACCATTGTTTGGGAGGCTTGGCAGGGCCGCAGGCCGCAGCTGTTTTGAGAGGGAACTCTCAAGTCCCTGCTGCCTTACTTCTCAGGCAGAGCCTCCTGAACTTGGCTGCTAGGTTTCCCTTGGAGTCCCTCTCTTCCCTTCCTACTTCCCTTCCTTTCCCTCTCTTTTTTTCTTTCCACAGGGACTCCTCATGTAGCCCAGGCTGGCCTTGAACAAGCCCCTCAGCTCCCGAGTGTCAGTAACACGGGTGTTCACTGCGTTTAGCTTCTGCTTCCTGAGAGCCATGATTCTTTCTTAAAAGTTTAAAGGTGCTTGGCAGGAAGGTCACAGGTCCAAGGTCACTACACAAGAGGGTTCTAGGACAACCTGGGCTAGATTATGAGATTCCCTTATCTCAACCAAAAAAGAAAAGGCCGTGTTGTTTGTTTTGAGAATCTCAGTTGGAACCTAACCATGCTGTGCCAGGACCACAAGATGGGTGTCACCCACAGGTCTCCTTGAGTCCCAGCTTTCTTCGGCACAGATGTCAGGCCCCAAATAGCAGAAGGCAAGGTGGTGGCCTCCCATGTCAGGTCTTGGCGAGCAACCCAGGCATCCAAGTAGGACTTGGTTTCCCCAGCCGTGGAGCAAGAAGGCAGACACCAACCTCCCTTCCCTGCTCCCAGGACTGTGTGTAGGCATGCATGCCCAGGGTCCTCTCCTCAGAGAGAAGCACAGAAGGTGAGCATTGCTGAGTCTGTTGAATGGCTGCTCCTCAAGCTCTCTGTGTGAGCCTTCCCTAGCTCCCAGCTGGCCCTAAGTCGCCCACACCCTGACTTCCCATTTCCTGCTGATGGTGGCTGATTCATTGCCCAAGGAGTACCAGATTACAGCCTCACACAGTCTCTTCCTGGTCCCAGGCTCTGAAATCTCACCTGGTGCCTAGCTATGGGAGGAAAGGGTACTGCCGTGGAAATCTCCCTCCCACCACAGCTCTCATGGTTTCTCAGTCCTTATGGATCCTGACCCAACACAAAAGGTGGGGGCGGATGGTCAGGGGCAGCAAGGTCAGAAACTGACAGGGAGGAAAGGGGAGACAGAGGGACATACACAAAGACTGGCTTACAGGAAGGCAAGACTCTGAAGCAGAGAAAAATGGGAGCAAAGAAGAGGGGTTCATAGGGACAAGAACACCCCCCCACACACACACACACAGACGAGCGGAATGGAGTTGGGGGTGGGTGGAATGGTATCTGGTAAGACAGACCGATGGAAACAGGGGAGTGTGAGAAAGGAGAAAGATAGGCAGAGATTTGGGAGGGGGGATGGGAGGAAGCCAGTCCCAGACCAGGAGAAAAGCCAGAGAAATAGAGGGGTAGAGGACGAGACCCCCCCTCAACCGACAAGGGCTAACAGGGGGGCGTGGGAGGGACTTGCGAAGATAAATATTTATAAATGCAGTTTCTAAACTCTTTTTGCATTTCCCTGGTAAATTATTCATCTGTGTGTCTCCCGCTCTTCGATCTGCGAGAGGAGCTGGGGGGTCTTTTCTGTGCGCTCCCCCTCCATCTTCCCCTCGGTTCTCCTCCACATGCCTCTCATCCCTTCCTTTTCCTCCCTTTCTCCATCCTCCCCTTCGGTTCCTCCTTCCCCTTCAAGCCTCTAGCTTCCGGTCTCCTCTGCAGGTCGGCAGACGAGGAGGGGCCGCCACCCCGAGGTGACCAGCTGCCACGCTCTGGATTTCTTCCCTGCCTTAAAGAAGAATAATCATAAGTCAGCGAGAAGAGGATTTAAAAAAAAACACGCTGTCGTCGCGGCTGTCTGGCACCCCCAACCGGGACCGCGGGAATCTTCCTCTAGAGGCCAGGATGCTGGGGCTGGGAAGGCAGCGTGGCGAGGGGAGGTGGCTGGGACCTGAGGGTCTGCCTGCAGCCAGCGCCACAGCCAGCTCCCCAGGCCCAGACCAGCTCCTCAGCTCACAGGGCCTCAGTTTCCCTCTCTCGGGGAGTGGGGTAGGGCTAGGAGCTACCTCCCTGCTGTATCTGTCAGCAGGAGAGAGGCCATGCTCTCTGACAAGTATTTTGTTGGGTACATTGGTTCACAGATTGGTTTGGGTTTGTTTTGATGCTGGGGGGCCTCAATCCCGAGACCGGGCATGGACTAGGAGAGGGCTCTACCACTAAACCACACCCTAAGTCCATCGCTTTTTTTTTTTTTTTTTTTTTTTTTGACAAGGTTTTATTGAGTAGCTCAGGCTGATCAGGAACTCACAATCCTCCTGCCCCCCACCTCCTGAGTGCTAGGATCCTAAGGGTGTTGTTGTCATGCCCAGGTGACATACTGACTTCAGAGTGTGTGCCTCAGGCTGGCTCTGGTGATCCCAACCCCCCCGGAGTCTGAGGCCCCAGAGAGTTCAAGCCTGGCCTGGGGATAGAGTGAGGCCTTTTCTCAAGAAAAGGAAAGGAGGAGCAAGAAATAACTGAAGGTGGGGAGAGAGAAAACAAAATTGGGGGTGTAGCTCGGTTGGCCTGCTGCCAGCAGGCCAGATTTGATCCCAGGTCGTATAAAAAACAGGGATGGGGCGTGGGGTAGGGGTAGAACACACCTGCAATCCCAGTACTGGGGAGCTGGAGGCAGTCTGTGGGTTCTTTCTGCTGGCACCCCCTCAGGAGGCCCTTGAGACTACACTGTAACTGGCCTGGGCCAGGAGCAGGTTCAGGACATCCTGCTTGCCAATGTCCTTCCCACACACCTGCTCTGACCCTGACAGCTGTATGGTGAGGACCTAGAAACCCTGGCTCCCGGGCAATGGTGCTTGCATGGGTTCACTCTCAAAGAAGCTGTGAGCTCACTGTATCATGGACTCTTGTTTTCTTCCGGCTTGTTTTATTTGTTTATTTGTATGTACTGTTTGACACGAGTTCCTATGTGCGTATGTACATGGGGTATATTGGTCAGGGTTCTTTACAGTTGTGGTTCTCAACCTTCCTGATATACAGTTCCTCATGTTGTGGTGACCCCCAATCATAAAATTATTTTCATTGCTACTTCATAATTAATTTTGCTAGTGTTATGAATTGTAATGTCAGGGTTTTGTTGTTGTTGTTGTTTTCTGTTTTTTCGAGACAGGGTTTCTCTGTATAGAATGGCTTACAGTTTGTGATCCAGCTAGTCCAACAATGGCTGTCTACCAACGAAGGTCCAAGAATCCAGTAGAAGCCACACCATGAGGCTTGTGTCTTGGCTGGTCATCAGTGTATGCCAGAATCCCAAAGAAGCAGGCTCTAACATCAGTGAAGGAATGGGTCTGCCAGGCAGAGCAAGCTTGTCCTTTAGATAGGCCTCTATCAAAAGGTGTGGCCCAGATTAAAAGGAGATCTTCCCACCTTAAACAATCCATATTAAAAGTGATTTCCCCAGTTCAAATAGTTGATTCAAGAAAAACACTCTTCCCAGGTGTACCCAGCCATTTGGATTTTGGTTAATTCCAGATGTAGTCAAGTCAACAAACAAGAGTAGCCCTGCATGGGAGTTCGCCTGCATGAGTGCATGCCTACATGTGGAGGCAGGAGGTCTTTTTCAGTCACTTTTCGAGGCAATGCCCCTCACTGGAGCTCAGTGGTGGCCTAGGCTGGCTAGCCAGCTAGCCCCAATGTCCTTCTGTTGCGCTTTGACGGGCTGCTGGGGATCCAGACTCAGGGCATCCGTTTGCAAGCCCAGCACCTTACAGACTGAGCCACTGCTCCAGACTCTCCCATCTCCCCACCTCTTCCTGCTCCAGTCTCTCCCATCTCCCCACCTCTTCCTGCTCCAGTCTCTCCCATCTCCCCACCTCTTCCTGCTCCAGTCTCTCCCATCTCCCACCTCTTCCTGCTCCAGTCTCTCCCATCTCCCACCTCTTCCTGCTCCAGTCTCTCCCATCTCCCACCTCTTCCTGCTCCAGTCTCTCCCATCTCCCACCTCTTCCTGCT
>JADRCD010195871.1:0-16590 GCA_019843815.1 Montemys delectorum | reverse complement strand
AAAAAAAAAAGACAAAAAAAAAAAAAAAAACAAAAAACAAAAAAAAGAAATCATTTACTTGGGGTTCATTTGCAGTTTCAGAGAGTGAGTCCATTGTCATCATGGCAGGGAGCCTGGCAGCTCACAGGTAGACACGGTGCTGGAGAGGTAGTGTGAGTCCTACACCCAGAGCCACGGGCAGCTGGAAGAGAGAGACTTGGGGCTTAGAATGGGCTTTTTGAAACCTCAAAGCCTACAGACAGTGACTCGCTTCCTCCAACAAGGCCACGTTTCTTACTCCACTCCCTGGAGACCAAATATTCAGATCTCTGAGCCTATTGAGGCTGTTCCATTCAGACCACCCCAGTTCATTAATAATTAAGTCAGCAAAAATTATCATGCCTTCTCTCATATGTGGAATCTAGATTTGATGAGTGTGTGTGTACATGTGTGTGTATGTGTGTGAATGTGTGTATGTGTGTGTATGTGTATGTATGTATGTGTGTGTATGTGTATGTGTGTGTATATGTGTGTATATGTGTGTATGTGTATGTGCATGTGTGGTGTGTGTGTGTGGGTGTGGGTGTGGGTGTGTGTGTGTGCACGCATGTGTGATGAAGATAAAGGGAGTGTTGTAGAAGAAAGGAGAAGGTAACAAGAGAAGGTAATAGGAGTAGGGACAAATGTTACATTTTTTCTCATACACAGAATCTTCATTTGTATGGATGGGGGTAAGTGAGGGTTGATCCCAGGGTCTCCTTAAACATGTCAGGCAAACACTCTACCAGCCGAGCTATATCCCCAGGCCTAGATTTTTTTTTAATGTGTTATGCTCATGTAGTGTGTATATGTGCGTTTGTGTATGTGTGTGTGTGTGTATTTATGTGTGTGTGGTTATGTGTGTGTTTATATGTGTGAGTTTGTGTGTTTGTGTGTGTGCTTATGTTTATGTGTTTGTGTGTGTTTATGTGTGTATGTGTGCATTTGTATGTGTGTATGTGTTTGTGTATATGTATGTATGTGTGTATATTTATGTGTGTGTTTATGTGTGTGAGTTTGTGTGTGTGTTTTTATGTGTATGTATGTGTGTGTATGTATGTGTGTGTTTATGTGTGTATATTTATGTGTGTATTTATATGTGTGAGTGTGTGTGTGTGTTATGTGTGTGTGTTATGTGTGTGTTTATGTGTGTATATTTATGTGTGTGTGTGTGTGTGTGTGTGTGTGTGTGTGTATGAATGATGAACCTTAAGGGGAACTTTGAGAAGAGAAGTAGACTGTGGGAAGGAGAACAAGCAGGCTGAATGTGAACAAAGTATAATTATGCACATCTATAAACGTGTCATAATTAAACCATTGTTTTGCATGCTAATTTTAAAAATTAACTGAAAAAGCTTTCAGACCCAGGCCCAGTGGCCCATACCTTTAACCCTATAAGACCCAGGAGAACTTCTGTGAGTTTGCGGCCATTCTGGGATATCTAGGAAGTTCTAGGTCAGCCTGCGCTACAGAATGAGACCCTGTCTCAAACAAAAACAAAAGGCTTTAAGGCAAAAAAAAATTTTTGCTTGAAAAACAATACTATAATAAGTTTCAATTATTTTTGTTACCTTGGGAATTTTCACTATAGC
The DNA here is from genome assembly GCA_019843815.1 of Montemys delectorum. Taxonomy (NCBI): domain Eukaryota; kingdom Metazoa; phylum Chordata; class Mammalia; order Rodentia; family Muridae; genus Montemys; species Montemys delectorum. The sequence goes on along the minus strand of JADRCD010195871.1, from coordinate 14,980 downwards.
CACTGGAGCTGAAGTTTAAAATAAAGTTACCAAAGGGCAGAAAGTGAAACCTGAAACAGAGCAACACACTGGTTAATTTTTGCTTCTGGTCATGATGGACTAATTTTAATCAGATCTCCCTTTGAGAACAGCTAGAAAGCATAATTGTAAAAAGTGAGGAACAGGTCAGGCGGTGGTGGTGCACGCCTTTAATCCCAGCACTTGGGAGGCAGAGGCAGGTGGATTTCTGAGTTCGAGGCCAGCCTGGTCTACAGAGTGAGTTCCAGGACAGCCAGGGCTACACAGAGAAACCCTGTCTCGGAAAAAAAAAAAAAAAAGTGAGGAACATCTGGTGGGAAGCCCCAGCAAACGAAGACAAGTCTGAAACATTAAAAGGAAAAAACACAAAGAGGTCAGCAGGTGGATGGGGGGACAGGTGGACAAGGGAGCAGGTGGACAGGTAAACAGATGGACAAATGAGCAGGTGGACAGGGGGCAGGTGGGAAGGTGGACAGGTGCAGCAGGTGGACAGGCGAGCTAGTGGACAGGTACAGCAGGTGGACAGGTGAGCAGGTGGACAGGTGAGCAGGTGGGTAGGTGGACAGGTGAGCAGGTGGACAGGTGAGCAGGTGGGCAGGTGGACAGGTGAGCAGGTGGACAGGTGAGCAGGTGGACAGGTGGACAGGTGGACAGGTGAGCAGGTGGACAAGTGGACAGGCAGACAGGTGAGCAGGTGGACAGGTGGACAGGTGAGCAAGTGGACAGGTGAGCAGTAGACAGGTGGGCAGGTGCAGCTTCCCCATGAAGCAGCATTTGTTGATTCCAAGTCAGTACAGGGACACTGATGACCAAGGTAGCAGCTTTTGGCTGTATTGCAGGGCTAAGAAGACTAAAAATTAGCATTCAGTTCTTGTGAAGGGCCAAGAACCTAACGAATGCCCCAGTCTATTTGGGTCTGTGTGGGAGAGCCGCAAAAGTCAGAGGACAAACTGCTGCAGCTCCAGGAGCGGAGTTAGCCAACATAGACACATACTGCAGATTTAAAATAAGACGAAAAACAAAACAAAACAAACAAACCAAAAACAATGGTTTCTAACTGGGAGGGGAGCTTCATCAGGAGAATCCAGTGCCTTTTAACAAAGCTGGCAGGGAGTCATTCCTGGGCTGCAGATTCTCAGTGCACTTCCCAGGGATGCACTCGACGCCTATCACACCGTGCCAAGCAAAGGACCTGCAGTTCTCTGGGTCTCTCATCCAGCCACGGCCAGGTTAGCTCACACGCTGCAGCTTCCCCAAGCCTTCCCCAGGCACTGGTGCTGAGGCTGAGGGGCAAGCCAGACAAACGGTGACCCCCTAACCTCAATTTGGACACATACTGATCTAAAGAGCCTACAGGCAAATGGAACCTTCTCCCAAAGCTATGAGGAGACTTTAAAGTCCCAAACTTCTAAACTAAATATAAAATTTCATTAATAATATTTTCTATGTTAAAAATAAAAGGGAGACACTATGTCACAGGACATCTGGATCATGTATAATCTTGCTATACTTATACCATAAGAATAATTATTATAATTTTATGTCCTTTTACAAAGAAGTCAAAATAAGATGAACTTATAAAAGAAAGAGACTGAGAAATTAGATACTAGATTACAGGTCATAGAACAAAGAGTAGAGGATCTGGGACCTATGACACAGAAAACGTAGCTCCAGGTGAGAAAAGTGTGCAAAGGCTTGAGAATTTAGAAGGACAACTCATAAAGATACAATGTATTAAGTTAAAAAATCCAGATTCTACATATGGATACTACCTTAAAACAATGTCATGAATAAAATATTTGTTTCATTTTGTAGAGTTTGGAGAATTGAGATATGTACATATGCTGATTCTTCATGCTACTGATGCATATTTGAAATTCCAACAGGCTTCTGACTTAAATTCCAAAGGGTGGTTCTGAGATGGCACACTCATTGGAGAGGATGACTGTTTTGGAAACGCCTTTGATGACCAAACCTGATGATGCAAGGGCATATATGTCCATTAGAATACAACAGTTTTATAGACGTTGTGGCGTGAAACCCATTCCGGATATTCGCTTACAATCTACAGCTTAACCATAGGTCAAGCCATTATGAAAAAAAAAATCTAACAAAAATTTAAAAGAGATGCTCATAGAACAAAAGGGGAATAAGAACTATTATTAATGGGGTAGATTAAATGGTGCTTTGTTGGTTTTGATTGTTTTAAAAATCACTAACACAGGTAATACAACGGTTAAAAACCAATGGATTTCAGAAATGACTGCTGAGTTAGACCCATAGACGTCCTAATTACACAATGGAATAAAGGAAATATGTTGCATTGGGGAAATTTTACATTTGTTCCAACAGGAAAAGAAAAGCTATGTCTTCCATCCAAATTATTGAAATAAGATTTGACTGGGGAAGGCCCCCCGGAGATCTTGGCTACAGACAAAACGCGGGAGATTGGCAAGATCAGCAGGTCAGATAGTGGATGCACTGATCCTGCTATACTCAAGAACAGCTCTGAGATTGGCTGAGATATGATATGAAAAAAAAATGTCTATGCATAACCAATAGATATTGTTGACTACAAAATCCTCAGGACTTTTTGAAGTGGGCATTTCTGGTTTCTTTGGCAAGTCAGTTACGTCCAATGATGTTCTGCGGGGGCACACAGGTGAAAGGACGTTTTGCTAAAGCGGACACGTGAAAGGATGCGTGATGTTAAGGAATGTAAAGATAACCCAACAGAGCGTGGACGGCGCTGGATGGTACTGGTTCGCCTCGCCATCCTTGCTGGTCATTGCTTGTCGCGACTTCATAGAAAGAAACATCAAAACCCTCCTGGTGATGCTCTGGCGCCTTCTTGTCTCTTCCTCAGACACGGGCCAATCGGCAAAGTGAAGTGGGAGTTTCTGGATATATCAGCTGATACAGACTTAACTGAAGTTTTGCTAAGACATACTCACATGGTGTTTTACTGAGGCAAGACCTGGGGGAGGACATGTGATGTTTGGAGGGAGTCTAATTAGGAATCAATGGACAAGGATGGTGGACTTGCGTAGCTAGCTTTGCAGTACTTCCTTAGTTTCACGTCTATGTCTTCAATGATCTTCACTTTGTTGGGAGAGGCACGGCAGAGAACATCTGGTGTCCCTGTTGGTCCCACTTTTGCTGACTCATGTGGATTTGGAATAGGCCTGGCTGTTTCTGCTGGGTAGCGCCACCACTGCTGATTCACATTTGCTATCCTAACACTACTGAATTGGACTGCTGGTACCCTGACAATTAGAGATTCAAATCCCTCCCACCCCCTGCCAAAGAACTACTTCTAAACAGCATACAGCAGAGCCTCGAGGCTTCTTCTGGATTGACTTGCTGTTGCTGATTCCTGTGACCTGAACTGCTGATATCCTGGCAACGCAGACTGGATTTGTTCCAAGGAACTATTTCTAAACAGGTCTACTTTCCCCACATCCTAATAAAATTTATTTCCACTACCTCTGATGTGTGGTGGGCCAGAAGGGAAGTGGAGGCATTTAAGAACCCTTATGAAAAGTAGATTTTGAAGACTTAACGCCTACAACTTTTCATACCTGTTTTTTATAAATGATATAGGCAAACATTTATATTATAATCTGATATACAATCCAAATTATTAAAGAAAGACAAATGTCTTTTACCTGCTCAAACAAAAGTCAGAAAAACTCTCTTTGGCTAAACTGTGCAGCTCTGACAAGATCCACCCTTGAGGATGCAAGGACACCCGATCCTGCCTCAGACAACCTCAGTTCACCCAGCCTTCCACACTGATCCAATGAGAACTTAAGCACCTAGAGGCTGGACAACAAACGCCAGCTGGGCTTTCTTTTGACATACCCATTTCCTCAATTTCCTTTGGGTCCCCCAAAAGGAATTCTTCACCCCAGTTCATCAGGAAGCAATTGCAAAAAGACCATCATTCCATTGGGGTGGACGGTTTTGGTTACTTTATGAGCTACAGATATATTGTCATTTAAGGAGAGGTTACAAATAGTTATGGTCTTCCAAGACCTTAGAGACTCACAGAATATGGCATTTAAAGATTTTTTTCTATTATTATTAACTTAGTAATGGACATGTCAGCTCCTGACAGCAAACCATTTGATTTGGAAGAAGATAATGAACACTGAAGGACCTCCATTTGGAGATGGCGTCACTTATGGCAAGCTAGTGCCCTGCAGACAGAATATTGTCCAGAAATGACAAATGGATACAGGAAGAGCCAAGCTTTGCCAAGACAGGTCCTTCATAATTCCTGCCTCACAAAAGGTCTGCCAGAAGGCTTTCTGGGCCAGAAGGCTGACGATGATGCTCCAATGTTTTAGAATCCTGGGTAGCTTCCAGGGCAGCCAACTGGCTATCATTTTGATAATTTTGGAAGTGCTTGCCTGGACTTCATGCATACTCAGATAAAATTTATCTCCTCCGGTTGAAGACTAGCTAGTTATAGCCTCACAGTTAAGCTTAGATTGTTTAGAACATGAGATGATGTTTTTAGGTCTAAAGATGTTTTTGGAATAGTAATACAAGTTAGGATACAGAATGATGTAGATCCAGAACTCTAAACTCGCCAGGATAGGATGATAACTAATAAAATCATTTCCCTTGAGTTGCCAAATACAAACAGACTGGACTTTTTTAATATAACTCTTACCTAAGAGTTCTCATAATTGTTTCTACTCTGTGTTGGACCACAAGCACGTGGCCAGGAAAAACAGCAAGTAACAAGGGACATATGGCTGGGAAACAATTTAGAATAGCTCCTTACCTGCCCAATCTAAGCATATAGCTTGTAAATAAAATGCCTGTGTGTGTTTGATACTGCCTAACAAGAATGTTTAATTCTTGAACCCATTCTGCCAGTTGTCTGAAATCCAGGTCGCCACGTGTCAGCCATTGTCCTGTCTTCCTCGAAGTTCCCTAAACTGATAAATGACTCCAGATACCCACGGACCCTCTGAGTCTCAGCCTTCAGTTCCTCTTTCTCTGAAAATATCCGTGACCCTTTTAGTCTGCTCACTCCAGGCCCAATCTATATGCTAACCATGTCCCAAGCCCAGCTGCATCTCCCCAGTCCCACTGCGCAGCCCTGGTCCAGGCTACCATAAGGTCTCATGAGAATTTCCTCTATTTTTACTAGCCTCTATGCTTGCTCTCTTATCCCCTCAGTCTATCTCTGTGACGGTTTGTACTTGCTTGGCCCAGGGAGTGGCACTATTAGAAGGTGTGGCCCTGTTGGAGTAAGTGTGTCACTGTGGGTGTGGGCTTTAGGACCCTCATCCTAGCTACCTAGAAGCCAGTCTTCTCCTATTGGCCTTCAGATGAAGATGGAGAACTCTCAGCTCCTCTTGCACCATGCCTGCCTGGACGCTGCCATGCTCCCACCTTGATGATACTGGACTGACCCTCTGAACCTGTAAGCCAGCCCCAATTAAATGTTGTCCTTATAAGAGTTGCCTCGGTCATGGTGTCTGTTCACAGTAGTTAAACCCTAACTAGGACAATCTCCCACAAAGTGGTAGGACATGTTTAAACCTAGCGGTGTCCCCTTGCTCTATGTGTTTTCTGTACCCCAGTCTCCAAATTTCTAACTTTTCGGATGTTCCTACCACAGGGGCGTGGCTTATGCCCAATGCCTAGAATATTCGCTTCCAACCTCCAGCCAACCTTTTGCCTAATTAACTTATCCTACTTCCTTGGGGATGCTGGCTCCTCCACTCTGGGACGCCAGCGTTGACCCCACCACAGTGGTGCCCCTTCACACTTCCTTTCAGCTTACGATCTCTTACCTGCTCTCCTGATACTGAGATGGCTGTTCTCTCTTCCCTGACAGAGTTTAACTTCCCAGCTAGGACCTGGACTGCTTGATTCAATATTTGAAGTTGGTTCGCACCCTGTAGCCCACGCTGACCTGAAACTTATGGGTTCTCCTCTGTCGGCCTCAAATTTGTGGCTCCAGCCTCCAGAGTCCTGGGATGACGGGAGTGAGCCATCATCACACCCAGCCAAAGTCTCCTCTTTCAGGGAGAGCCTGCTTCCATTTGTGCTTTCTGGCCCCAGTTATGTTACCGTCTTCTTATCTCCCCAAAGGTTGAATCTTTTATAGACTCAAAGGAGCTTAAGGAGGCTGGAGAGATGGGTCAATCAATGGCTACAAGCACTGGCTGCTCATTCAGAGGACTGGGGCTCAGTCCCCAGCATCCACACGGTGGTTCACAAGTCCCAGGGATCAGGCTTCCTTTTCTGAGGACACCAGGCCTGCACGCGGAGCACACACATACATGTAGGCAAAGCTCCCGCTCGCAGTAAACAAGCAAACAAACGAACACGCAGTCTCTTCTCTCCCTAGCTCTCTGTTGGAACACAGCCTTTCTTGGGAACTTGTCTACACGGCTGGCCTGTCTGTGGCCCCCAGGACTTTGCTGCCTCGTCATGGATCAGAACTATTGATTATTTCTGCCTGATGGAAGTGTCTGATACAGGACAGGGTCCGAGCTGGTCAGTCCTGGCTTTAGGACCGCTTTCTCATTGCGTACACACGCACAACCTGCCCCTGGGGAACTGGAGCCAGCTTGCTTGGTTCTCTGATCAACCCCCATTTTCCCCAATCCCAGGACTGCACAGAGGCCGCCCTCTCGGCCCAGGAAGGCCACTCCCACAATCCCCAGACCCCTCCCTCTCTGAAGTCTTAGCTTTCAAGCCTTAACTCCTCTTTTAAATGCTTTTTAGATGGGAATCAGTTCCTTCAGCTCCCCTACAGGTCTGGATCACAGCACCCCAGTGCTTTCCTTCAGGAAGCCCCACAAATCTGGTTTTCCTATTTATGTATGGTTGCCTTGATCTGACGATTCACAGAGACCGGGTGTCTATTTTTCTCTGTCCACACACAAGGCCTGCTTCCTTTACTCTGCTGGGATGGAAGATGGGCCCTGCACATGCTAGGCAAGCCCATACAAGGGAGCTGTGGCCCAGTCCACCAGGCTGTTTGCAGGCAGGGTTCCAGGCATGCTGACTGGTAGGAAAAAGCTGTGAATGAACCAACTAGTGAACAGGGCTGCTCTGAAAGCAGCGTTGAGGAAACTCTCCAGCTTCAAAACAACCCCAAGCCCAGACAAAACCCAAGGAAGTGGGATTTGAAGAAACACAACACTTTTTGTGTCTTGAACTGGTGAATGTCAATTCTCTGTCTGGTTTGGTGTGTGTGTGTGTGTGTGTGTGTGTGTCCCTCTTGGGTCGGTGGTGACTTCCTCGAAGGAATTTCTTCTGTCTGCCTGGGGATGTCTGGCCTGTGGTTTTAACAAGGCCTCCAATGATCTCTTATCTCCCAGTCCAGAGGGAGGTCTTGGAAGAAGGACGGTCTCTGCTCCCTCCTCTTCTCCAAGAGAGGCTCCTCTCTGCCCAGTTCAGGTGAAGTCGGCCCACCCTCCTTGTTGGGAACAAAGCCAGCCTTGCAATTGAGCTTGTTACAAATGTCAGCACCCTGTGTGGCCCTCCTCCACCCTTTGTCCATTTTTGACACACCCAGATTTGGGGATACATTTGTCACTAAAGGCAACAAAGTGGCTCTTCACAGGCTCAGTGTTTGGGGTTGGGGTGGGGTCTCTGGAGCTGCTTGTCTGTCAGAAACCTGATCAATCCCTTGGGGTTCCTCTGCCTCTGTCATTGTTACTTGAGTTGCTAGGGTCAGAGCTCAGACCCTGGTGGCCCTCATCAGTCATGCTTGGTCACTAGTCCTTAACAGGCTTCTTAATTTTTTATTATTATTATTATTATTATTATTACTACTATTACTACTATGACTACTGTTTTTTGTTTTGTTTTGTTTTTGGGGGTTTTGTTTCATTTTTTTTTTTTTTGAGACAGGGTTTCTCTGTGTAGCCCTGGCTGTCCTGAAACTCACTTTGTAGACCAGGATGGCCTCAAACTCAAAAATCTGCCTGCCTCTGCTTTCTGATTGCTGAGATTAAAGATGTATGGCACCCCCTCCCCCCAACCCCTGTCTGGCTTCATTCAACAGGCCAATTAAACAGGCAGAGAAAGGAGAAAGCAGAGAAAGGAGGTTTATTCAGGGCGACCGCACTAGGAAGAAGCAGAGAGAGAGGGACCCAGTGCTTCTTCAGGGTCCCCACATGAGACTGGGATTTAAAGAGAGGGCAAGAGCTGCCTACAATTGGTCAAGGTGTGATCCGGTTTGTCACTGGCCATCATAGTCTTGACTTCGGTTTCTTCCGAAAGGCAGTTAGACAGTTTGTTACAACTGTGGAATATTTTTCTGGGGATGAAATCTTGCTCTAGCTGGCATCCAGGCCTCAGCCTCTTTCCTCTCCCAGCATCAGACGCTTGAGGAAGTTCCAACCTTGGGTTGTTTCAATATCTGACAGCCAGAGAGAGGGGCACGATTCTCCGTAAGTTATCTTCATTCCTGCCAGGAGAAATCAGGCTGGAGCTGCATTCTGGGAATGCGGACCTGAGACCCCGCCCTGCCCTGCTCCGGCTCTCCTCTCAGTCCAGCCACGTGTGTCTTCAAGCTTGGAGTGAAGACCATTGACAAGAAGGGTGAGCTGACAAGCGGAGAACACTGGAGCCAGCTACAAACACGGGCAGCAAAGCGGCCCATTGGGGCCTAGGTGGGGCACAGGTGCACGCAAGCGCACTCTCCTTCCGCGAGCTCTCTGTCTTAGGCACTGGCCACACTTGGTGGAGAACACAGCAAGGACATAGCTAGCTGAGCGGTTCAGTCTTCACCTGCGGTGGCTCCCTGGAGGCAAAAAATGCCATTTCCTTTCACCTTCTTGCCCACCTGGCTGGTGACATACCCTCTGGCTGCTCCCTCCAGAAGTGATGCAGGTCTGATCAGGGCTTTACCCTCCCTCTGCTGTTCAGGACTAGTTACACCTGTCCCCAGGAGAAATCTGTCTTGACCTGATGAATTATTGTTGGGAGAGCCCCCCCCCCCCGAAACCCCTGGTCACCACGGGTTAGGGTTCTATGGAGCTCTGCGCCTGATGGACGTGCCTCCTCCTGGGCATTAGTACTTCCGGACCCACAGAAACGAGATGTCCCCGAGACCCTAACATGCCTCTTAAACAGGTCGCTAAAGACAACAGGAGCAGATTATTCCAGCTCCCCTGGCTGCTCTCTGGTGTCTCTGCTTCCTGCTCCCCAACCCACACCAGGGATGGCTTAGGGGGGTCCACACGGCTCCAGTGAGCCCTCTGGGGCTTCCCGAGGTCGTCTGTGGCTTCATCTTTTGTTCCGCTTCGGCTCTTGGAGCATGGCCTCTGTCAGTCACTCACCCCAATGTCTGCTTTCTGGGGAGCCAGTCCACAAGAGAACCAAAAGGCACCCCGTTTCTGAGCATTTGAAGTGACCGGGGTCAAGCTGGAAGAAGAAAGGTGCAGACCTCAGGTAGACCTTGAACTTGAAGGTCAGCTTCTGTTTCACATCCCCACAGACCCCCAGAATGGGCCTCAGCGTTGCCACATTTTAAACTCTGAGCAGTGAGGAAGACAGTGCGAGGGAGACATCTTTGGAGGGCTGCTGTGTGTTCATCGCTTGGAGCGCCGCCAGCAACACTGTGTTTGCCCACTGGGTTGTTCCTGACAAACTGGGCCCTTTGGGCTGGCCACATTCTACTTCCTTCTTCTCAGACAATGCAGGAGGAAGCCAGTTTTGTTGTGTCTGTATTACTTGCAACTTAATATCCTCATTCCTTGCTCAAATGTCTTTTACACTGAAGAGAAGCTAAGAATTTATCCCTACACATTCGACCTTCTCTCTAGGACATCACCTCACAAACTTTAAGAACTCTCTCCCTATCGACCTAGCCACAAAGGCGAACTCCAGAGCCATTCTCAAGAGATAAGAGGTATAAATGAGACAAATATTACATGATTCCATTTGCAAGATGAAAGTGTGCTGGATACCAAACACTACAACTAAACTTCACATTACTGGGGCTGGAGAGATGGTTCAAAGGAGCAGTGGACTGCTCTTCCAGAGGACCGGGGTTCAGTTTCTAGCATCCACAATAGCAGCTCACAATCATTTGTAAATTCAGTTCCAGAGACCTGACACCTTTTTCTGGCCTCCAGGGCACCAGGCATGGAATATAGACACAGGCAGGCAAAACACTCTGCATGAGTGTTATATATAAATAAGTAATTAAAACTTAAATAAACTTTACTCTTAAAAAGAGTACACCAATAAACCATACTCTTAAAAAATGGCTAAGAGAGCTTCTGTATATTTTTTAAAAAATATTTATTTATTTAATGTATATGAGTACATTGTAGCTATCTTCAGACACAACAGAAAAGGGCATCAGATCCCACCCTCAATGGTTGTGAGCCACCATGTGGTTGCTGGGAATTGAACCCCGGAACAGCACTCAGTGCTCTCAACCTATGAGCCATCTCTCCAGCCCATTGTGTATATTTTTTAATCACAACAAAACAGTAGATTTAAGGATCCAGGGGTCAAGATCTGTGCCTAAGGTCCAGACACAGAAGTGGGAGGTACATGTGCGCTCCCCTGTGCCCGACATGCACAGGTGTACGAGAAGGTCCTAGGGGTTCTGATCGGCCTCGATCATGCTCCAGGAGTTCTAGAAGCCCACATTGATCTGGTCACTAGAGAATCTAGGCTTATTATTACTTGGAGCCACCAGAGGAGGTAATTTGGGGCCTAGCATCTGGTGATTTGTCCTGGTTATGTCTCTACAGCTCCAACTTTCTATTATATGAGAGAGAGAAAAAAAAAATAGAAATGTAAAGTGAGCTTCCAAAATGTCAGAGTTACCTCTGCCATTTGCTCAGTTATAAATTAGGGGCAGGCACAGAACATACCATGGCATACCAGGCATACCATGAGGACCAATTGTATTATCCCGTGTGGACCTGTAGCCGTGTGCCCAACATGCTATGGCTGCCTTGGTGAAGTTCAGGTTCTTGATGGGATTGGGTGTTTGGGTGTGACCAAAGGACTTCATATTGCTGTGAGCCATTTGCTTAGCGCAGAAGGGGCAGCCAGAGGGCAGGGGGAGAGACTATAGGACAGGGGCATGGCCATCTACCCCTCCCTCTCCTGGTCTCCTCTGGGCACTCTGTGTTTTCCTTCTGTTTACCCTGGGGACTGAGTGGGAGGATGTGTGTGGCACAGGTGTGTGGGAGGTAACAGACCACACGTGCAGGAAGCTGTAGCTGCTTGGGACACATGCCATTTCTGGGGCCTGGCACCTCCCATCCATGTTTTAAGCACTTCTAAGAGTCACCCAGACGAGTTCCTGAAGGCGTCTTTTAGACCTGGTTCTTCCAGCCATTTAACCTTCCATGTAACCTAGGTGGTTGTAATTATGGTGAAACAATAATTGGGACTCTGGGAGTCCAGGGCTGGCCTCCCTTGCAGGTCACTCAAGGGTTGGCCCTGAGTAAGCCTGTGGAGATCACAGGTCAGAACTCCCAGCTACACGGCCCCTGAGTCTGCTCATGCTATGTCCTTGGCTTTGAGAAGCTTAGGAATCCTGCGAGGTGGCTACTGTAATCCTACAACTCAGGAAGCTGGACGCCACGTGAGCGCCGTCCTCTCCGGCTCCGAGCCTTCTCCCTTCGCGATCTCCACCCTTAGCTATCCACGGAGGTGGTGCATTGCTTTTCTCCGGGAGAAGAGGTAGGCTTGGGCTTATGATTTCAGAGTCTCTCTCCATCCCAGTGGGAGAGCGTGGCAGCTACGGCAGCCTGGAGCTTAGGATGAAGTCTCTTCAGATCATGGTGGCCGGGAGGCACAGTGGGAACTGGACTGACCTCAGAGGCTAGCCCTAGTTGCCCATGTCTGCTAATGAGGTCCCGAGTCAAAAGGTTCCACACAGTGCCACCAGCTGGGGGCCAATTGTTCAAACACGTGAGCCAGCCTGTGGGGGATGTCTTGGAGGCAAACCACAGCAGGTGGATACAATTATGACTTCCCTTCCAAGGATGTGGAAACAGGCTCAGAGGTGGGCAGGTGATTCAGGTTCGAGCGAGCCTTCCAGCTGCTACTCAGATCCACACCTGCCAGATCTGCTTGTGATGTCTTCCTGGAACTTCTTTCTCACACTCAGGACAAAATGACCAACCCTAGCGTGCACATTGTACCTGCCCCTCACCCTGGTAGGTGACTGTAAAGGTTAGATATGTGTATGGGCTATGCATTAATGTCCTGAGATAGTCAAAACCTTTCAACTGTCCACTAAGCACAGGGGCTTGTTCAAAGAACGAGCTTGTCAGTGTGCAATATGAACACCAGAGAAAGAGAGGATGAGAACACCAAGCTCTGGCTCCCCCTTGCTCTTTTGGGAATGTTCCAGAATGGGAAAGGCCAGAACGCCATGGAGCCCAAGGTTGGCTAGACCAGCGGGGCATCCGAGAAGGCAGGGCACCCGGGCAGCTTGCTCAGTCAGCTTTGTTCATTTCTCACACACCACTGCAAGTGTGAGGCCACCCAAAAGGACAGTGGGCAGAAGTCCCAGCTTGCAAGAGCGAGAGCATTCTGGATCTGGTGTGGCTGATGGAATACCAGCACAGGTGCCAGGCTTGCTCTCCAGCAAACCCTGTGTGCTCCCCTAGAAGAGTTATGAGGGGCACAACAGTCTTTTCCTCTTCAGATATGGTCACAGAGCTGGCAGATATTGGTGATTTGGCACATCTACATTTCAGCAAGATGGCAGGCGAGGCCTTCTTTGGAGACCAGACTGAAAGGTGTGAGCTACGGGTATTTCTACTTACAACTTGACATCGCCAGTAGAATCCACCAGCCTGAGGATGGTTAGTCTGATCGGAACCCAGTGGAAGTCTTTGGTGGTGTGCAGTGCTCTACCAGAGTCTTGTTGTTCTGGATATTGGTGATCAATGGCTTGAAGGACAGATGCTACAGCATTAAGGGAATGATCAACAGTTTGTGACAAACAGGGTCTAGACAGATCCTTGACCGAATGGGGATTTAAAGATTGTAGCTGAAAACGCAAGTGAAGTCACAGGGGTCATTCCATAGCGCAGGGTTCTTCCTTCAGGATGTCAGATCTTTCCTCAGCACCTCCCCCACCCACCCAGAGCCACCTGGCCAGCAGCCACGGGATAGGTTCTGGGACGACCCATGCCCTTGCACCCTCCACCCACCTGAACCTTGTTCTCGGTCCTTTTCCTTCAGCTCGCCTGCTACTCCAGTCCCTCTGGTTGATCCAGTTTAGCAGGCCCACCTGAGTGGGGCCACTCATCCTGTGGGCAACACCCTCTTGGTCTCCCCTGTGGCGCTGGGCACACAGTGCCAGGAGTAGAGCAGGAGTGTCTCCGGCACTGAGCCTGTATCTGTCGCTGTCTGCAGAAAGGGTCTGGCTGCCTCACGGGTTAATTCTTACAGTGCCCTGCTCTGCTCTGGGTACGAGTGGTGGGCGAATTCATTTCCTAATCCTGACCTCACAGGGAAGGGTAGGGCAGGCAACTCCATCGTAGGCTTCAGTTCTCCGTCCGCTGCTGCAAGAGACAAGGTGTAGGGCAGTGTGATCCTGCAGGAGGACGGGGAAGGGACACTTACTACCATCGTTATTCGTGAAGAAGACTGTGTAGCTTAGGCAGGCCTTGAACCCTGATCCTTTTGCCTGAGTCTCCCTTGTACCCAGAGCCAGCCCACCCTGCTCCTCCAAGAACAAGCCTATTGGGAGGTATTTGTGGGGCCAGGGGCAGGGGTACATCAGTTCTCCATATGTGACAATCTAACAACTGCTAAATCTGTCCCATCACCCGTTGGGACACCTCTGCAGCACTGGAAGGGGCTCACACAGAGAACCAGCACAGATGTCAAGAGTGGGCTGTGCAAGGCACGGGAGCCCAAGCTCACGGGGTACGCAGTTACCCGTACATGGTTGCCTTAGGTGGAAGGATAGGCATGCTGTCAGAGTACCCCCCTCCTCCCATAAGAACAGAACAGAGAGGAGGCCACCCAGAGCCTGAGGTCTCTTTGCACAGGGTCCTGGACGCACAGAGCAGAGTGTGTGGGTGTGTGTAAGGGAAGGCTCAGTTTCCCTTGGGTCACGTAGTATTATAGGTGGGGCTCAAAGCAGGGCACTTGAGTCTGGGCTCACTGGTGTCCCTAATGCTGTGCACTCTTGGGATTCCATATGTCTCAGTGTTAAAGGCTGTCTAGCCTACCCACCCACACGCGGGCTCCAAAGTAGAGCCCTGTAGCCGCAGTCTGCAGCACACACATAGAGAGAATGCGGATCCATCTTCTCTAGTTTACAGAGAGATAAGGCTGGGGCCACTGTGAACTACACAGTGACTTCTAGGCTAGCCAAGGTGACATAGTGAGAATTTGTATCAAAGTAAGATGGAGACAATATGGGGGGGGGGGGGGGAGAGGGAGAGAGAGAGAGTCCAAAGGTCACAGAGGGGAGAAGGCTGCCCAGAGATAGGGAGGGTACTGGAGGGACCCACACAGCTGCCAATCATTGGCTTGACTCGCCTCAGATCTGTTCTTAGCCTCTGCGGCTCTGAATGGCTGGGGTTAGGCACTGAAAGCTGTTTTTTCCCCAGGATGCTTGGCCAGGGGTATTGGTATAGTATACATTTTGGACAATGGATTGATTGTTGGGGAGGGCAGAAGAAGCACATCCTGCTTCTGCATACATGCCCAAATTGGCAGTTTCTGCATTTCTCCCTGAACCCAGCTCCTCTGTAGCTACAGTTTGCTTCTGGTGGCCAAAGGGGCCTGCACTTGGCAAGCTCCTCTCCAGCTTCGTTCCTCTAGCCTCAGGCTTCCTGCTCTTGCTGATCTCTGGTCCACTCATTATGATCTCTCTTTCTCCCTCTCCCTCCCTCTCCCTCCCTCTCCTTCCCTCTCTCTTCCTCTCTCTCTTCCTCTCTCTCTCCCTCTCTCTCTCCCTCTCTCCCTCTCTCTCTCTCTC